>JAUCMT010000024.1:9336879-9358903 GCA_032357475.1 Enteromius thamalakanensis | reverse complement strand
ATGTTAAATGTTACAGCACTCTGTACATGTAATGAGCTTTTGCTTAGATGGGTGTGAGTGTGTGTGTGTGTGTGCGTGTGTGTGTGAACTGCTGCATCATCAAAATACCAGTGTTGCCTTTGAGATTTTGTGGCAAGAGAAAGGAGGAGCACTGCAAGTTGAAACTATGAAGAAAGAAGGAAACAAAGACAAAAAGAAAAAAAAAATCCAACAAAACAATAATAATAATAATAATAATAATAATAAATAAACTGCAACAAAAACAACATGAAAACAAAAGAAAATAATAATAATAAAATTATAAATAAAATAGAACAAAAAACAAAAAATCCAAATAAAAAATGCAAACTAAACATACACACACATAAGAAAAAAAATAAATAAATGAAAAAGCAAACATCAGTGTGCTAGTGAGACATCGGGACTTTATCTGCGGCTGGGTTCTCCAGAGAGGGGTACGATTAGATGAACCTTCCAGCAAAATTACATCAGAACTCAAGAGAGGATGCTAAAAAGATAGGGTGAAAAGACAGACAGAAAAGAATGGGAGATGGAGCAAAGGAGAATTTACCCAGCAACCCTAGAAATCACTGGAGAACATGTGTAGCAGCTAATCCTAGAAATCTTACTTCAACAAAAAGAAAGAAATAATAAGAAGAAAGTTAAAGCTTGTAATGAAACAACAGTTTGGAGACCAGGCTGAGAAAGAGGTTGATTGTTCAAGTAACTAAGGAGAACACTGAAGACAAAATGAGGCAATCTGTTGTAGAGGAGGAGGACAGAACCAGGAAGAGGGAGGGAACAAAAACATGTGTGCCGTGTCTAAGTAACCATGAGAAAGACTGGAGCATGGAAAGAGAAAGCAAGTGGCGAGACAGAAAAAGAAAGCTAGAGGAAAATAAAGAGGCATGGTATTAACGCAATTCCCTGGATGAGTTTAATGCAGTCAGGACTGTGTTGGCCCAATGATGTTTCCGGCACTGAGCTGTCCTTACCAAATTTGTTGTGACAGCCCAGCATCTCTCGACAAAATGCTTCAGCAATGCTGCACCCCTGTCATGTTAATGAAGACACGTGAAGACGTGCAAAACTGGCAACCAGTTGACACATCGCGATGGACTTGCAAGCTTACATATCAATGTATGCACAGATGCACAGCGGTAAGAACAGACAGCCGACTGAAGCTCGCTGACGAGCCAACACAATGCTGCATCACTCCCGTATCCCACGTACATAACAGATGCTGAAATACTGGCATGATCACTCATGCCCGTGAATGGATGGGATGTGATATATTGCCTGTAAACAGCCAGACACACACAGACGTTCACACAAGCAGGGGGACTGGCGTCACTCTGCTCTGTCATTGCGTCCCCTTGCATCAGAGTGTTCCCCTGGTGCTCGCTCAGGCAAGAACAGGTACAAAGAGCACCAATGGCAATAGCTGAAACACTCCACAAACACACATATTAAGACTGAAAGATTGTTCCGAGTTGGAACCGGAGGGTGAAATTAGCAGACAAACCCAAAGTTTACTTAAGAAGATGAAAGACAGATAAAACGAGAAAGAAGGTAATACTGGAGCACTTCATCGATCTCCTGATCCTACATTGGCTTTGGCTAAGTGAATGTGTCCTGTGTTCAGATTAGCAAAGCTTAATGCTGTTTACATCCTTTATCTACCCTGCTTTTTGCACTTTCCTACTGATTTATTTTACCTTAGCCATGTCACTATCCATCTTGTAGATTTAACTTGTTTAACCTCTCACTTTCAACCCTCTCATAACCTTTCATTTTCTCCTGCACTCACCTTGAAGGTAGACAGCACAGCGTTCCTGTCCTCCATCTCCATTAAAACAACAGTAAAAAAGCTTTTACAGGCTATAATGCCTCTCGCTTACATTACTGGTTGTTTTCCCAGTCTAGTGACTCAGCACTCTGATTTAAATTATTCAAAAACAGTGATTGACATGCTGATGGAATTTTCGCTACAAGTAGACATGGGTGTATGAACATGCTTTGGTGAACAGTGAATCGAAAGTAATTAGCCAAATCTTTTACTAGTCTCAAATTTGTCAGGTCACATGGTCTGTCTGAACTATGTGTTCCAGCAGATATTGGGTTGGGAAAAAATACTATTGTATATTCATTTTAGTTAACCCTCTGGGGTCTAGGGTGATTTTGAGGCCACTGAAATGTTTGGACATGCTCTGATATGTGTTTTTTTCAGCTGTTTGTAAAGTTATTGGCCAACATGTGTTTTTCTTGTAATCAGCACACACTGTGCTACAATAATATGTGACCAAGATGAATGTGCATGTTTGCATTATTTAGAAAAATATATATAATGCAGGGTTAGTACATTTTGTGAAAATAAAAGTAGCTGAAATAAGGCCATAAAACTTATACTGAAAAGTCCTGCACAAGACTTAGTGCAAGTAAGAGTAAGCAGTCTTTTAGGGTAGAATATTTACTTCAAAATAATGTGAAAATCATTCCACTTACTTATTCACATAAAGCAATATATTGATTTAAATTTTTTAAGACATGTTTGAGACTGAAAGAATGTATGCGAGGGAGTGACAATGATCATTAATATTCAGTGCTTCTCACCTGAAGAGAGGAAAGCCCCTCCCCTAATGGCCCATTAGTGATTGTGACTGAGGCAGGTAAGAAAGAATGTGAGAAATTTTTTAAATGTTTTTTTTTAACAACACAGTATCATTTAAACATACATAATGAAGGTCAAAGACATATTATTGAGCACATGATCTAACAACAGGGATGCGAGCAGACTTTGAGTCAATCATAAAAACGGTGACAAGCGACAATGTCTCATATTTAACTATTTGCTGCTTCTTTTCAAGAAAATTAAAAGTTTTTTCCATAGAATATCAGTGTAGTTAAACATTTGCTGTTGGTACAGCACTCCTAGAGATAAACAGCTTGAAGAGACTCGGTTTGAGGAGACAGTTGGAAAGTCATTAGGATTCATCTGTGACCAACGCTAGCAGAATTTACCATGAACCAAGTCACTCTAAAACACTGAATATATGAGCTGCCTGCGTGAACACAGTGCTGCAGTTCGCTCTGAAACACACAATGCATATATTTAATTAAATCACATTCTTTGCATTTTGATAATTGAACTAAGCCATATTGAGATTTTGGTTTTATTTCGATTAACACGACTTGGACTTCTGTCTGTAACTTGGACATTCTCTTCCTGTCTAAACAGGTGTTTCTTGGCCAGAACAAGCTGTGTGTGGACCAGATTTTATGCTGAAAATTAAAGTCTGATTGAATTTGTACATGAAGTAAAATATGGGAACCTCTGATGAATGAAGAATACGCTGGAACTGTAATCAGCTTCCAAACCTTCACAGAACATCAGTCATTTGATGTGTCGCGACTGATCTAATTCCTCTGACTAACTATATTTTGGCAGCATGGTTTGATCAATTTAGTTTGAAACTGTTATATTGCATTATAAATTGAAAGCACATTATCAGGGGTCCTGTCAAATTAAAGCCTTCTGCTTGACGAACAGCAAAATGCAGGTTGTGTGAAATCACAGCTGCACTGCAGTGATGGACAGATAGTGACAGTGTGTTACTGGGAGCTGTGGTAAAGAAAGACTGGTCCTGTCACATGTCCAGAGCCCTGGGCTTGAATGTTTTCTTCTCTGATGCCTAGACACAGCGACTGGCGTGATGAGCCCCCGTGCCTGCTATGACGATAACAAGCAATGACGTCCCCTGTCTCTCTCTCGTCTCCTTTAGCTGCTCTTCCCTCCTTCACGGTGTCTTTTCCCACTCGTTTCACTCAGCCAGGGCACTGGACGAGGACTCTAGTCTCTGTAACAGTGGCAGTGCTCTGGAGTGCAGAGAAGACGCCAACTGTGTGCCTCTATCAGTTCAAGCAATCCTGCTGTGTATGTTATCACAACCCAGTATGACTGATTCATTAGCAGTCGAATGAATTTCACAATGGTTTTGTCGAGACAAGACACATTTATGTAGAGCTTTTAAAAATACGGATTGTGTCATCATCAAATTTAGTGATGTCATCGTCCAGCTCAGTTCAGTTTAAATACTATCTGTGCAATCAAGTCAACAATATTGCTGGAAATTAAGTGTCATTAACTGAGCAAGCCAGGGCGACAGTGGCAAGAAACCAAAACTGTTTTGTAGTGTTTACATACAAACCAATATTAGCTAAATAGGCAATGGGCAAATATATGGAAAAAATGTAGAATCTAAATGTAACAATAATTCCTATATAAATATAGTTGCAAGCAACAAATTTTGGGGCCAAGCACTTCAGCGGCAAAATCAGGAACTAAGTATGACACGGAGCATCAGACCACATGCAACAAAGAGTATTAAAACCAATTTTAGGATCTTTATAATTTAAACAGCTAAAAAATCATAAACCAAGCCTCTAGTAGTTTGACTGAAAGTCTTAACACTTTTGACCAACAGGTGGCGCTGTAATGAAATCTTATTTGTGTGTTCTGTGTGAGGTGACAATGACACACACAAAGTTTGTTGTCAAAGCTTTGCCTCAGAGTCACTTTGGCACTATGCCTAATATTTATAGTGGTGCTGTATGACGAAAATTTCATATAATTTTCGACAATTTTCAATATTGACACGAAATCCATAACTTTTTGCCCGCACGGTCTGAAAATTATCACAGTGAAATTTATTGCAAATTGGACGAATGGTCTAGGATGAGCTTGAAAAATAATTTTTTGAACATGAAACAAAATGGGGGACAGGAAGTTCAGCGAATTATGGCAAAATAGGTTTTGATGTTCTCGGCATGATTGAAGCAAAAGTTATTAGCATTTTTGAAAAATTTTATAATTTATGGTTAATGAACGGTTTATTACTCTTGATCAATAGGTGGCGGTGTAACCAAAATTGTATGGCGTGGTCAGTGTGAGGTGACTATGGCACATACAAGGTTTGGTGTAAATATCTTCAACCTTTGTAAGATAATAAAATTGGTTTCGAAAAAGGTATTGTTCAGGAACTGGTATCGAACCCAAGGTATCCGTATCAATTTTTGTTCAATGATACCCAGCCCTAGTTAAATGCTTCATTTTGTTGATGTTCTTGGTAAGTTTTTTGGTCCTTGAATGTAGTAGGACCCTTGCTGTACTGTATATGGAGGGTTAGAAAGCTCTTGGATTTCATCAAAATATTTTAATTTGGTGTTACAAATATGAATGAAGGTCTCACAGTAGTGCATATCTAAAAATGTATTATGTCAGCAAATTTTTAATGGCCATCAATGGAGAAAAAAAGCTTTTTTTACAGCAAAACAGTGCAGTTATGAATTCTCCTAACATAGGCTAATGAGGTCTTGCTAACCTGCCAAACCATGGCCCCTCTGGTACAGGCTTGTACTGAGCTTCAGACCCCAGGAATTTAAGTGTTTCTATATTTGTTATTTACAAAGTTTTCTTTTACACATCAACATAATTTTACTGTTCCACTCACTGTGCGTCAGTATTAGAGGCTTTGACATGCCGCATGGATCAAATGCTGTCTCTGGGTCAGCTGTTTGTATGCAGCACTGCTCTCTAGATACTGCGACTGCATATGGACACCGTCTCCAGAGCAGAGAGGGGTGGCGTAGACCTGACTATTGCGGAGCTTTTCGTGGTCCCTCACCGCATGCAGGCAAGCCCAGAGCTATGTGGCTCCCATTAGGATGATAAAGAGACCTCTCATCAGCTCAGTCCCTCTGGCCAAAAGCTGACATAAGATTTACCTTCAAAAGAGCTTCGTATAAGCCAAACAGCCTGCCGAGAGACTGAACAGACGGAGATAGAGTGGAGGGAAAAGACAGAAAGGAGGAGGACTGTACCTCGTGGTCATATTTATTATATTTCTAAGCTTGTAGTCTAGATTTTCTTAGGCTGTGGAGTAATGGAGGAGCCTTCATAGTACAACACCACTAAGGTTTTAAATGTAGAGGGTAAATCAATAGTAAGACAGGAAGACAGATGGATGGGGAGATGCAGTGTGGACAGATAGAGAGAAATAATGAGGAAAAGGTAAGAGAAAAATGATGTAGGTTGAGTCTGACCTGCATAACAGAGAAAAATATTGATTATTACTAAATTAGAGCTGGACAGACCAAGAGCGCAAAGTTTAAAAGAGTAAAGACTAGACTGAACAGGGATAGTTCACCAACAAATAAAAACGCTATCATTTACTCACCCTTATCTCATTTCAAACATCACTATATTACTAAATAAACTATACTCATTGTACTTTATTAAAGCACAGCTAAATGGGACAATTATTATAATGGGTTTATGTGAAAACTGTTTTCATTCACCTCATTTCAATTAAAGGTTTGCTGTTGAATGGCAGTATTTACACAATTTATGCCAAAAAATTTATTTAAAAAAAATCATATTAAAAAGATGTCATTAATCCATAATTTTAAATAGACTGCGTCTACATTAATTTGGAGATGCAACGTACAAATATATTTTGAATTACATATTTTCATGTTAGCTTAAATGTGCTTATTCGTGAAAATATGCAATTAAGCATACATTAATGGCTAGCTATTTTTTTATCGATTGACAGCATTATAAAAAAAATATCTTTATTTACTCATCTCCATGTCAATACAAACTTGTATTACTTCATAGTATTACTAAGAAGATAATTTGAAATACAGTGCACAAGTCATGGTACAAGCATTTTAATTATGCAGTTCAGCTCTTTTTTGAAGCTTGAGAGCTCAAGTCCTTGTTCATGAAGAAGGAAAGTCGTAAAAGTTTAGAACAACATAAGGTGCAGTAAATGAAATTTTGGGTAGAACTATCTCTTTAAACACAAAGCCAAACACAATTAGAGCAAGCCAGCCAGCTTAGATGAGAGGACAGAGACAAATGACATGAGGTGCTTTAGACAAAATCACTTTATCTACAAATGTGCCGTTACAGACAAATCCGTGCGGATTCCAGAGCAACACGGTGACCGTTACTAAAGCTAAAATCTGAGAGAGTGGGTAAATCCACTTATGAATGTCATTAACATGAGCAAAGGCAACATATGGGGGCTCTAACGGATGATGTCATGGTCTGGGTGGTCTACGGGAGAAGAGGAATAAACAATACTGCCCAAACCTTCACCCTCCTGAAAGCCCAGATTATTGCAGTCAATCATAATAGATTATCTTTCCAAGAGAGCCTATAATCGCTTTGTGAAATCATAGCTAAATCACATGCAAGCCAAAAACATTTTTCCCGGATAATGCTTAAGAAAAACATACTGTAGGTGAAATAACAGTCTCTATTGAACATCGAAACTTTCACAATTGTGTGAAAGCATTGTAATAAACCTCACAATTCGCACGCACCAGAGAATTCAAAACCAATATGAGTCCACAATCATTTCAATGCGCACCACAACCGGTACGCACTGACATACACACATCCTCACACACACCCACGCACTCAAACCAATATAATATCCAAGTGTCCCTGTGGGGCGCTCTCAAACCTTTTAGGGCCAATGAACCTGCTGTTTCAGTGGAATGGGCGTGTATTTTTTGAAAGAGCTTGTCTGCTATTAAGAGAAATGCCTGTCATATGAATGTTACATATCTCAGGGGTCTTGTATTAACTGGCTCTTCACACTTAGCTGTCTGAAACAATACCCAGGACAACTACTGACAACAGGCTTGAGTGGGACCGTAGGCCATGGGACAACTCAGAAAAGACAAGAAAGGTTACAACAGAAGTAAAAAAGGGCAATCAGAGCATAAAATGAAGTACAAATGGATGGTAAATGAGGTGCATTCAGAGCAATGCCTGATCCTATAGTAGTTTTTATAGGAGTTCTATCATTTACAGTAATACTTTAGTTGTTTCCACTGTAAATGAATACTTACAGGGGAAACAAGGATGCAGTAAATTCATCAAAAGACAACATTTAAAATAAAAGCTGTAGAACCTTTGAACCTTCTATTCATCAAAGAGTCACCAAAAAAACATCTGTTTGCACACAATGGTTTTAACATTGATAGTAATAAAGTAAATGATTTCTCAAAAATCACATAACACTGATGTTGAAAATTCTATTTAAAATATATTAAAATAAAGAACTTTCATTTGCACAATTTCACAGTTTTGCTGTATTTTGACCAAATAAATGCAGTCTGGGTGAGCACACAAGATCTTTCAAAAACATGCTACAAACCACAAACTTTTGAACTTAAGTAGTAAAACAAGTAGAACAAGTCCTAACATAAAAGTGTTTGACTATTACTAAGGTTGCTCTAACAGGATAATCTGCCACAACTGCCACTATCTCTTATCATTACACATTCAAATTCAAATTCAAACATTTTAAGATTCGATAATGGAAGCTTAAGATATAACAGCCAGCCCATGAAAACGAATTGCTTGAATAAAAAAGGAACTGAACAAAGTACTATATTTGTGATAGAATAGTAGGTCTTTTGACTTCAGGGTATTTAACTTCAACTGAATAGTTACTCAGCAGAGGTGACAGTTTCCCTGGAGCAACCTGAGGTTAAGTGTCCTGCTCAAAGGGCAAAATGGTAATAGTGTTCTCTTAATAATTGCCAGTTCACAGGTCACCTCAACCTGGGATCAAACCTGTAAAAGAACCTCACATGCAGAATTATTGTACACTGTATTTTTTGATGAATCCCTATGAATAACATTTAGCTACATGTGCAAAACCTACGAACTAAGAATTTAAAGGTGTTTTAATTACAAATTCAATAACAATACTTTTTTAACAAACATGAGGTAAAAAAAAATGGAGTAAAGCTTTTTTTAAACAAATAGCGGGTATAATACCTTCAGGGAAATTAACAATCTAAAACAAATTACCAAAAAAAAAACGTCTAGGGGCTATTACAAAAACCACAGTACAGCACATTTCTGGTGAATTAAAAGTATAAATACTATTAAAATCTTTTCATTTTTATCACCGAACATAAACACGCTCAACCACTTAATGTACCGTGGAGTACACCAGTCAGCTTTTAATGTAATGAAGTTCTTTAAGAGTCTACGAAGTACTTAAATAATATCACACCTGTGTATTTGCACATAGTTAAAGCGGTTATATTTTAGCCTAGAAACTTTATTACCAATACCAGGCAACCATGAGTCACTTAGAGACATGGAGCAATTTATCACCTCACATAAGTGCTATATATATAATAATGCTGTACAGTAAAAACAAATAATATTTGTCTCTAGTGTACAATCTAAACTATGTTTCATCTTCTGTACTACACCCGACATACACTGCATGTTGTATATTAATGTTCTTAGTTAACTTTGATGAAGTAAAATATTCAACAACTAGTTCAAGAGAGTCCGCATCCACTGTGACTTATGCATACTTAAAATCCATCCCAGAGGTTTGAAACCAACGAGGCAGTTTCGAGTCATGCTCTAATCTCACTGTACCATGAAATGCAATTCGAAAACATCACGTGAGGAAGAAAAAAAAGAAAGAGCGAGAGAGGGCAAAGGAATGATAAACAGACAGACATTGAGATTTCTATCAGCAAACTGAACTAGACGAGAGACAAATACAATGAAAACACAGAGAAGCGCATGTAAATTGGATAACATGACCGATGCGCTCAAGTTGGAAAGGTGATATTAAAAGAAGTGGTGACCAATTACCTGCCAGCGCCCTAAAATCTTCCAGCTCATAATCTAATTGTGCTCTGTTTAGCCTAGCCCACCAGATCCTCTCAGGCGTTCCCTGGAGGGGGGAAGAATAATGAAATGTACACTGCAGCTCGAGCCGGGCCCCGGCTGAGAGGAAGCTAGTGTAAACACACAGCAACCCCCTCAATCTCCCTCATATGAGCAATAAAACCAATTCTAATATGTAGTTTGGTGCATGCTTTCATTTGTTTAGCTTAGATGCATATTATGTGGTCTGGTGGGAATAGATGCATTAGTAAGCTAAAGGAGAAGACAAAGTCTCCTTCTATCTCTGTATCTCTATCTGCCCGGGGCTGAACACCTCAACGCTCACTCGCTGTAGCTCTCTGCTTCCTCTTCTTGCTTCATAATTCATCTTAAACAAGGGGGGGGAAAAACAAACAAGCAGTGAAGCAACAAGAGGACGCTAAAAGCAAAGCCCATCTTTCAGGGGACTGTATGTTAGGGAAAGCAGAAGAGGACAGATGAGTGCGTATGTGTCTATGTCTGTATTAAAGATGAGCTTCTGCAATTACATAACAGCCCAGGTGCCCAGGTACAGCTGAAAGACACCATATTAAACATTGATTGAATAAGTGATGTAATTCTTAATCTCAGACAGACAGATTGTTTTGGCTTGCAGCAAGCCTGATACTCACAGGAGCCTCAAGCACACCTTTTGACCACTGGATTTCCTGGACTTTTATATAAATTAGTAATCAGTGAATAAAATATTGCATTTACACATGTGTACCATTTTTTGCAGATACGGTACACATAACTATCAGAGTTTGGGCTCAGTTTTGAGT
Organism: Enteromius thamalakanensis; assembly: GCA_032357475.1. Lineage (NCBI taxonomy): Eukaryota > Metazoa > Chordata > Actinopteri > Cypriniformes > Cyprinidae > Enteromius > Enteromius thamalakanensis. Next base: position 9,348,361 of record JAUCMT010000024.1, on the reverse strand, counting down.
AACATACAGTACAATATTTTAAGACGTTAAATGAAATTAATACTTAAGTAAGGATGTCTAACACCAGAACGAAATCACACACATAGCATAAAGCTCTTTTTGATTCAGATTAAATTTCTTAATATGACCGTAATAATTTTAACTTTTAACTTCAATTTTAAAACAGTATTTTCTATAAAAATAAAAAGCATGGCTGTTGTAGAATATTATAAATAGACTTTATGTTTATATCACTTTGATATCATGTCCTTTTATACAAAATCCTAAATAAATAAAGATACAAACAAATTATATATTTTATAATTTAATATTTTCTATTTTACAAAATGTTTTTTTTATCTCAATAAATATTACAAAATGTTCAGGTCTTTAATGACAGAGGAAACTCTGCAGCTAATACTGGCCAAAGAATCAAAAAGAAAAGGAAAAAAATTAAAATGTATAGACTTTGCGATCAAAAGTTCAAATAAAAAAAAAGCTCCTATTATGTTCATGGTTACCTGGTATTTTCATGGTTGCCTTAAAACTTTGAAGATTCATCAAGTGATTGGTTTTCCTCAAGAAAGACCATTGTATGAACTTGGTCTCTTGCCTTGGAGTGATTATAAAAATCCCTGTGTGCACTTAAGTAGCACCAAAGAATCGGACTTGAACTCAGTTGCCATTTTTGTGTACAATATGCCGCAAGTGGTCAGTACACAGCATTTGTCAGAGGCTATGTAATCCCTAGTGTGTGCCCGGAATCAACACATACGCACAAAGAGGGCAGCTGAGGCCATGTATGCAGTAATAATCAACAGAGAAAATATGCTGAAGGGGGAATATGTATGACACAATGACAGAGCTCATCATCAAGTAATCTTCTCAACGCTGGCTTGTTCCCGCTCAATCTTAGTCTCTCTGCTCTCCCTGCGGGCATGCTTGAATGTTCACACGAACAAAAGCGCAAACATGCCAACGAAGAAATCAATTGCGGTGTGTCATCAACGGTGAAGGCATGAATATATGTGCTGTATACATTGAAGGAGTCTGTCTGTTTAAATCATCACTCTGATGTCATGTTCTTGGAATCTGGGACAGTGGTCAAGCGTTTTAATCAATTTTCTATTAGAGTAACATGGTTGGTAATAGCGCGAGTTGGGTACAGGCCCAGCCCTAAAAATAATACAGAATCTAATCTGAATTATGTTTCAAAGAGATTAGGGGTCCGTAATCCCTTGAATAAACAGGGGGAAAAAGTGAGCATGGAAAAAAACGCTTAGGTGGGGGTTGAACTGCCTCCTGCGGACACCATTTGATAATAAGTCTGTGTGTAGGTCTTCTGAGATAGACAACACCATTTCATCAAAATCACGCTAATCCTTATGCCATGCCCCTCTCTCTCTCTCTCCTCTGAGCCTTCTCGATCCCACCCTCCACTCCCTTTGACCATCCATCTCTCGAAAGCCTCAAAGCAAATCTGAAAGCCAGGACTGAAAAGCCATGGCTGTGATCCAGGAAACCTGGAGCTCCAGGAGAGACCTGATTACTGGAGGAGTAAGTGAGATTGAAAATTAAAGGGACAGTTCATCCAAAAATGAAAATCCCCTTGTGTGTGCCCATATTTAGAAGTTCCTGTGTTTAAGTTATTATTAGTTCATTAGTCTCCTCCTGTGTTTCCCAGCTGTTCCCCTCATTACCCCTATGTGTATTTATACCCTGTCTGTTTAGTTCTAGCCTTGTCCGTGATTAATGTTATTTGAGCCTCTTTATGTCATGTATCATTCCTGTGTTCATCCTGTTGATTTTTAAAAGTATAGTATTTGATTCTCCGCGTCTCCTGCGATCTCCTTCCCAACACACTACTTAACATCACCCTTACGTCACTATTATTTTCTTTGGAAAACAAAAGTATGTGTTTACTTATCTCAGTGTCCATATAGTGGAGGTCAGTGGGGTTCAAAACAACACTGAACCCCATTGACTTTCATTGTATGCACAAAAACATCCAAATATTTTTGAGTTGCAAAGCTTTCAAGGACAATTAAGTTATGAGTGTTTAAAAATGACTTTTACCAAAAATGTGGTTAGAATAAACATAAAAATGACTAAACTTGAGGCTGCAAATGGCATTTATGTAACTGATGGAAAAAGAGGCCAGCCCAGTCACAGCATGGGAACACAGAACATGATATAGATTTTGGGTTTCAGCTGTGAGCGGCACACCACAGGAGGCAGTTAATATTGTGAGGAAGATACACATCAAAATTGATTGAAACATTAATAAATTATAATTAAATCATAAAAATTTTAAAACTAAAATGTGCTGTGACTGATCTGCACTGGTAAGATATTTTTTGCACATGCACATCTTCCATGGCATTTTTATGTCGATGAAGATGTTTTATCTGCTATAGCTGCAACATTAATCAACACTGTCTTGTGTTTCATATATTAATCTGTCTTTTGTTCAAAATCTGTCTTTTGCTGAAGCCTTTGTTTTCTGACCTTTGGATGAGTTGTGGTGAAATGCCATTCGACCATGCATGACATCAATGCCTTTTAAATCTTACAGCAGACTGTGGTTTGACGTTATTACGCTCAATGAAATCACCAAATTTATAGGCTAGTTAGTCTGGAGAATATTTTCAAACTACCTTACATAAGCTACACAAAAACAACAATAAGTCTTTGTCTTTTTTAACTAAATAGAAGATATCAAACGAAAACTGCTTATGTTTATTTTTTTTGTATAATTGACCAGAATATTTAGTTTCACAGTTCCTCTGGTGGTCATTTTATTGCACAATGTAACATTTCTGAAGCTAAATATATTATTAAATAAGCAAAGTATATTATAAAATAGTATTAAAATATTAGTTTCACCTCTCAAGCTAATAATTACCAAACAATCTAGGAAACACATTTAGGGAGAAAATGTGCAGGAATAACAGTATCGGCCATACAAAGTTTCTAAATAATCAAAAGGTTATATTTTAATGTTTCAGACTATGATGTCAGAAATCAAAGGAGTTCACTAAGCCGTTCTGCAGTGATTTTTTTAGGGAGGAAGTTTTGAGTATCGTTCAGTTACATATAAAACTAGAAAATCGCAAATTTTTGAAGTACTAATAACAATTCACACAAACATTTTAATCAAATTAAATTATTACTAAGATATAAAACCCTGCTGCCAATGCATATTTGATAAACAGGACTTTTTTGGAGTGCTTCTTCATTTCTGACAAGCCTATTTCACACATCAGACATACTATAAGCCAGGGGTGGGGAAGCCTGGTCCTCGAGGGCCGCAGTCCTCTAAGTTTTTCATACAACCCTGCTTCACAACACCTGACTCAAATTAAATGGATCCAACAGCCAATGAAGTTCTGCACAATCACTAGTTAATTTGAATTAGGTGCGTTTGCGCGTGTGTTTACATGAAAACCTTGCAGGATGAGGGCCAAGGGTTCCCACCCCTGCTGTAAGCGAAACAGAACCACATTAAGGAATAATAATTAGTGCCAATGTTTCTGACAAATCAGCCAAACTTGGAATCATGCACACTGACACTTCAAGAAACAGAAGAAGCCTCAAGGTTCGAATTGATCAAACGAGTCAGGGGACTCTTTTTATGTCCTCTGAGGTATTTAAGGCTGTATCTCTGTGACTTGGTGCGACAGACAGCCTTATCCAGGATGTCTCTGTATAATTACATGCGAGAGGACCGTCATTTCAACACTGCTCCCCTCACTAGATGAAAGACAGGTAAGACATAGTGATGTAATTGGCCCTCTCGTTGAGGGAAGAGGAAAAGAGAGCGGGCGGGTTAGTTTCGATATGTCCTGTTCATCCTTGTTCCCACCATTTCTCTCTGACTGTCTCCAGTCAATTGCAGGTCATTATTTCCAATGCGTCTGTGCCTTCGGGACAGATCTGTAAATTGTGGCGGTAAAGTGTCCAGGCCTCATTTAGGACAGATTTACGCACTCCACGCCACTGTATAACTGTCACTCAATGTAAACACGCTCACAAACAAAAACGTGCTTAAATGCAGCTGAAAGCAAGCGTATGAGACGTGGGTGGACAAGTCAACTAACAAAGACTCGCTTTTTCTTGTCAGTCACACTTGGTAATTTAAATCAATGAAACAAAAGCTGTCTTGCACTTAATAACAAGAGCGTGCACACAGCAACATAATCGTTATTTGCTTTTGACAGTCTGCATAATGAAGATGTAAGCATGTAAGCAATGACTGCAAGATAGACTTCACATGCTTTTCTCTACCATTTCACCTTCCATTTATTCTGGAAAAATAGTAAAGGGACAAGCGGGGTAGTTGTAAGTTATTATGAGGGACTAGAAGAGGGTATTAAAGTGATGGCACCTAAAAAAAATCTAATAAAAACATAAAAAACGCATTAAGTCAAAATAAAATAAAATAATAAAATACATTAAAAAAATTTAAATAAAATTAAATCTGTTAACAGGATTAAGTTTACAAAGTTTAAAATCTGTGTATGGGAATAAGTTTACCCTTACAGATCCCTGTAGAGTCTTTGTTGTGGCTAAATCCCTGTTATGGACAGATGGCAACATAAAGACCTCCACCAAAAGTATTCTCTGACCCCAGAACAGAAGTTTGTCTTTCATGCCAGTTTGTTTCTTCCACCACCTGTCTACCCCTGAGTGACATACTGTAGGTTACAGCTCTCACATCTCTCCTGACAGACCGGAGTATACACACAAAGACTCCCTGTGAGCCTGTCCTTCCAAAGCGTCTTCTGTCAAACCTCTCTATCCCACGGGCTGCTGGTTGTCTGTATGTCCCGGGCTCAAGTCAGCTATTAAGATTCAATGTTCGGTCGTTTAATGTTAAAACGCAACACTTCAGACAAAGGAAGAGGGCTGGAGGTTTAGGTTAACCTTGTGTGCTAGCACAAAAGGTTAGGCTTTGGGCTTAACTGAACTGTACTTGGCTTACAGTAGAGACAGTACAGATAGAAGTATTGAGACAAACTTTCAGCTTTTTTGCTGATATAGAAAGAATACCAATATAAAAAGAATCTCGTATAGTGTAACTGATTTCAGCTCTCTTATTATAAAGTAAAAGACAAATTAACTGTGTGAAATACAAGACAAACTTATTCAGTGCAAGAAACTAAATTCATTCTCAGAAGAGCCAATATCAATTTATAGTTTATTGTTATCAGCTGCAAGGTAATGAATATTTATGTTGTTAATGTTAATTTAAAGCTCATCTTCAAAATCACCAATAACAACGATAAAACAATCTTCTGCAAATGTCCTAGTTAAAATCTACATTTTCATATTGTGTGTTATAATGTTGTAATTTTAGTATCTTTTTTATTTCTTTGGAAATTAATTTTATTAATATATTAATATTAACCATTTATCAGTTTTCAGTCATAAGATGAAAATAATGATCTGTTTGTTTGTAGAATTATCTTATTATTTCAGAATTGTATTTTCTGTGCATCACTACTTATTAGAGTTGTTTTAAGTTTCATGATTTCATTCTTAAATATATATTTTTAAATGCTGCAATACAGTATCAAATACTTACATTTATCAAGACTGGCTAAAAATAACTCTTCTTTTCTTTTCATTTTTAAGCATTATACAATGGCAAAGGTTGTTTAAATGTAACAACTGGATAAATCATCTTTATTAACAATGCTGCTATGAAATATCATGCATGCACTACAAAAATCAGAATGAAAAACCTTTGGTCTTGACAGCTGTCTGGTCAAATAATAAAAATAATTCCTATCAGTCCTGATGTACAGTAGGCAACATTTTAAATATTGTTTGTTATTATTATTAAGCTCAATCTCAGTCAAATCATATACAGCCATACAAACCTCAACATTAATGGACTGTCACATACAGAACTCTACTGGGGGGAAAAAACTCTCCCCCACCGCTGGCCTGACAACATGATGTCAGAAATCACTCTTTAAAGGTAGTCCCACTGCTTCACTTCAACATTAATCAATCAAAGAGAAACACCCTGCCCACATCTCAGCTTTCAGATCAATAAACATCTTCACAGCCTTCATGAGTGCAATCCCGCTCCCCCTCCCCACAGACCTCAGGTCTGGCTAGTCTCTGTACGGAGCGCTCCGGAGCAAGACGTGCAGGGGCAGCGGAGTTTAGAACGGTCGCGCAGAGAGTTAATGAAGCCACACCAGTCAGCATGGCCGTCCATCTGTTTCCTTAATCCTGGTAAACATGAGCCACACTGTGATAGGGCGCAAGCCAACCCCATTGCTGTGATTTACACACATGGACACAAGGACATAGCTCACTGTGAATGGATGGATGAGCAGGAAGGGTTTGGGAAAATGTTGGCTGTGACAGCTTTTAGGAGATGTTCCCGTAAAGCATCAGGGTCTGCAAGTAGCCGCACCGCACTCAGCTCACCTGCTAATCGGAGCAGAGAGGTGGAGCGGAGCTGAGTGAGCAGAAAGGTGAGAGTGAGGTCGGCCGTGCCGTCCATCTGTCCATCAGCAAGTAAGAGGCTTGGGGAAATGAAGAAGAGGCATAAGTAAAAATACAAGTGAATGCAGAAAATCCGAAAATTACGCCAGCAATAAGTGCAAAGATGCCAATCTAGATTAAGGTAAAATGTCAAAAGACACAGAGCAAAGCTTGTTGAGCTTGCACAAGTGAGGTCTGTAAAAACACACCTGATTGACAGGCCTTGTGAACATGGCCTTGCTGTGAACCCCAGTTAGTAGTTTAAGACCCCCTCTGCTTCACTTCACTCTCCAATTTGTGCTCCTCTCTCACTCATCCTATCACCCACAACCTGTCAGGTTCTGCAACCTCTCACACTTTTAAAGCATTCTTGTCTTAGAACCTGATACTTAACCTGCTTACTAATAAACACAACACATTGTTTTTCAAGATTTGAGAACATGTCTAAAATCTAAGATTTTTTTGTTATAATACTGTGTCTTAGACTCATTCAAATCAGTAATTTGGCTATTTTACTGTAACTATTCATTCAATTTAAACACATTGTAAGAGTCACTCATTTGAGGAATCAGGCTGGTTGTGATGTATGCTTTTGATTCAATAAAAATAACTGGTTTGTACAAGTCATTTTCAGTTTTGTTTGTTTTTGCCTGCAGCCCATTAGAACAACTAAAAAAACATTTTCTCACCATTATGCCAGTTTACTGTAGTTTTACAGCATGACATTCAATACAGACCTCATACTGGGACTATTGCAATGAAGGCTGCGATTATTTGAAAAAAAATCAATATGTTTACTGAGCCCTGCAATGCTTTTTGGTTTGCTGTCTTTATGAAGTTTGTTTTAATGGGACAGACTGCTCAACAAAAAGTATCTGGAGCCTTTGAGTATGAAGTCTATGATTTAAACTTACATCACGCTTTCCCAGTGCAAGCAGCTTCCAGAAGTAGTCCTTTCACTTGTACACCAAGTAAAGTTTTACTTGTGAAATTTAAAAGTAATACATTTATTAATTAATAAATGTATTTAAATTTACCCCCCCTTAAAAAGCAAGGGTTTCACAGGGAATCAAAGAGCCAACTTATTTTGATTAACCCTTTTCTGCATTTAAAACACATTAAATGGCTCCAGATTGGATACTGACTCTAGAACCTTGTCGGTGGGAACGCAGCACCAGAGTCTGGGAGTCGTGCCAGAGGGTGTGGAAGCAGCAACACATACTCCATAGGGATTAAGCATCACTATTTTGCTTTTCCAGAACAAGCCCAGCAGTCAGGGTGGAGCCAAAATCTGCGACACTCATCCCAAGGGCGTTGACTGTGGAAGCGGGCCTCCTGGACTAGACATGACCTGCTTTAGATGTGCAAAGAGTGCCTTTCATTGGGTTCATGTGTAAAGGTCAAATGCTATGCAACAGCTCCAGTGCATAAAACATTTATTGCATTGCTTTCCCTGTGAACCTCTAGACTGAATATATTTATTAACATTTATACACTTCTCTTGAGTGTCATACACTCTCAAGCATTCTCATTTCCCAGTTAGGCAGAGTCAGGGTTGCTCTATTATAAAAGCACATTGTGTGTGGCCTTCTACATCTGGCACAAAGAAAACTACAGCGACGCCACAAGAGGACATTACTCTTTGGTCACACACCATCAGACTGCCTTTACCAGCACGCCACACACACAGGGGACGTTTCGTTCCAGCACTTCGACATTGAAAACCAGCCGGTGAGCAAGCATGTGTGTGTTCCCGGGTAAGACAGGCCACATCCCTCCCAAGAGGCCCCCTGTAGCATGCAAACCACGGCAGAACCCTAATAAAACCCCCCAAAAGATCCTCAGCTCCCCATATTCCCCTACCCCTGGGGCAGATGGGAGTCTTAATAGGCGTTAAACTAAAAGAGATAGGATTCTCCACACTGCCTTTCGAAAAAAGGAATGCCACAAACCCCCATCACAATAAAGGAGCTAGAAAGAATGAGAGCACATAAGGGAGCAGATAGGAGATGAATGAACTGCTAAATAGAACAAGAGAAAGGTGTTTGAAAACAAAAACTATTAAAAATTGGAACTAGATGCTATATTTTCGCCTCTGTATGAGGTACAGAAACAAAACCTTGGGCATAAACCACAGATTGACTGTGGTCTAATCTTCAGGCACGGAATGAGTGAACTTCCTTTGAAGGCTAAGAAGATGAGGGAAATCTCCATGGCCTCAGAAAGTCTCTCTTTCATGGCAGGAAGCACAAAGGCAGGTGGAACGCAGGAGACCTATTCACGTGGCCTTGGCACCACCGCTTCCAGACCCCTTCCGAAAGGAATCTGACATGCTACCCAAACCCCCACCAGCACCATCAGGGGGTCTGAGCTGAAGGCTCTTCACTCCTGATTTTTATAACTCTTTTAACATCCACATATTACTTTCAAGATCCTGTTGCAAGCTGCTGGTTTCCAAGTCTGACTCAGAAAAGAAATAAAAAAGACCAACTTTACAAGTCACAGCCATCTATCAATCAATCAAATTAAGGAGTATCGTTCCTTTTGCCAGCACAACTCAAAAGCGATCCCAGAGTGTGAGCGACTGACGATCCTAGATGTCTGCCATGCAGCTGGGTTTGGAATGGATGCTACTGTATGCAGCAATTGCTGGACCTTGCCAGACACAGCAGCCTGGGGAAAGGCTGTCCGCCAAAGACACTGTTGGCTTGGCATGAGCCTCGGCTGCAGGTCTGGCTCATTGTAAAATATTCAGGCATTTCCTAGAAGGGAAGTGTGAAGCTTGGGAGTCGATAGGCTGGCGATAACAAGAAGAAAAAATCAAAGACTTAATCAAATGTACAGTAAACCCCTATGAATTGCAACTCAAACATGTCAGCTCATTGTTTGTGAGGACTGAATAAGAAGTGTGACTATGAATGGAAAGTCGAGACAGGAAACACAAACATACACCGTCAGTCACTCTCTCGCTTTCTAAAGTAGTTTGCGAGTAGGCCGACCCCTCCTCCCCATCGCCCTTCACCCCACAAACACCCCACACACGGTGGCAGAAAAGAGCCTCATTCAGTTCTCCATTCAACCCCAGGACAAAGCCACCCCACCGAGTCATTCTTCTACGGACCCTGTCACTCTCCGCCCCTCCGAACCACCACCACCACCCAGCTGCCGTAAACCCGGATGGGGTGAAGAGTCTCTCTCTCTCTCTCTTGTATTCTCATTCAACTATCCACTCCTCACTTTGACTTCATTAAAGCCTCTTTCTTTGCTTTCCCATCATCCACCCATCGCTTTACACAACATTTCCCCTCAACACTCTCTAAACAGATTCTCTGTTCTTCTTGTTCATGTATCCTTGAAGTTTGTCTTTCTGCTACTGCTGCAAGTCCAACAAGTACTTTGCAGCATCAGCTGTTTGCTCCTGCAAAATAAACCCAGAGAGGATAATAAGCTAAAAAGGTTTAGTTTACAAAAATGAAACATGGTTTTACAACAAATAAAACCAAAAATACCACGATGGCTATTGTAGTTAAACTACATATTAACCATAGTTTTGCTACACTTACCATAGTATGAGTAATAAAACAGTGGCAATCAGCCTGCCAAAGAAAAAAAAAGCTACATATTTCATAACGTAGAAGATCTGCAAGAATACTAAATAGATAAATTAATAAACACCATATAAGATATTGATTTGAGCTGAAATATTAACTTAAATGAGAATAAAGCACATAGTACACTATAAAGCCTAGCAGCAAGATACGGACTAGTTATCTAAAACAACTTCCTTCTCAATTGTAAATTCACCCTCATTCAGCTATTTGTGTCTTCTGACGATTTTATTGCCTTTTCTTTGTTTTGTTTTGTTTTTTGATAAGCACTGTTTTCTGCTTTCTTCTGAGCTTAACATCTAGTACAGAATTTATGCCCACTATATATATGCTAAAATTTGCCAAAGTAATTTTTACTATAGTCAGCTATTCTGGCATTAAAAGACAACGACAGCAGAGTAAAAGGGCAGACAATAAACTCCTACGGTATTTGTTGCACGAACAACACTGAAATGAATAATTGAATCATCATTATACATAAATACAAAACCGCTAAATATAGCAATGGACCAATCAGAAGCAAGTATTACAGAGAGCCGTGTAATAAATCTTTTTAACCTAGTGTCCTCTTCCTTCCGCTCCCACACACTCTCTTTCCTGTTTGTTCCAGATTTATGATGGTGTACATGCACAGTATTGGCAAAGCATTAAAAATGTCTACCATTAATACAGAGAGCTCCAGGCATCGATAAGGACCTTAATAAAAACATCTCCACTCAACGATCTGCTCATCACTTGCTCTTCTCTGTCGCTGTCCCTTCTCTCGCCCTGTCGCTGTCTTCTTCTCTCAGACTGTGCCAGGGACTTAATGATGCTTGAATGCCAATGCTTCTGACTCCTGACTTTCTACACTCACTCTCTTTTTTTAATAAAGTCTATTTAAAAGGCAATCCCTGGGCTCCATCTATCTCAATACATCTCTCGAAGATATATTTCTCAGGCTTTTCCTTTATCTCTGCTTTTTACTCTTAAGTATGAATACAGCTGCACTCCATGCTTCACACACACATATCCACATAACATTTTTTAAAAAAAGGTTACTATTTTCAGGTAGATAACTAAAAAATACACTCACTTTTTCTATATCCCTAGGAGTAAATACTCGTTTGGGAAAAAAGATTAGATTATCTGTGTTTTTAAAGATGAAATTTAAAGTAAGAAAGGCAAAAGTTATCAAAACTTATACTACGGGACCGTTGAATGCTTGAATCTGATTGGCTGACGAACGTTCTGAGGTGTGCAATTATTTTCAAGGAAACCCACAGCGAATGTAGTTCCAGGCAGCTCTCTTGACCGCATTACAGTTCCATATCTCTTCGCATAGTTAACTGTAATAATCACACGTCCTTGCAGACGCACACTACGGTTACACACACACACTCACACAAAAA
>JAUCMT010000024.1:9310239-9321267 GCA_032357475.1 Enteromius thamalakanensis | reverse complement strand
AAACTTTTTTGTTGTTTGAAGACATCATTGATATAGCTGCATTGTCTCATTCAGATATGTTATATATGTAGCTCAAACAGAAATGGATTGTTTCATGGGGTCATGGGGTTGGTTACCAAAGAATGCACAAACTGATAATATGCATACTTTGAATGCAGTGTAAGATGCTTTGGATCTTATGAAAAGTTATGGAAAAGTCTATAAGGACACAATTCTAGTGCATTGCAATTTATTTAAGTCGTAATAAAAAAAAAATCCAACATGCCAAAAAAAGTAAATGACAAGAAAATTATTTGCTAATTATTTTTTAAATGTAAACAATTTTTTTTTTTTGCCCACGATTTGTGTGTGCTTTGCATTTTTTATGCTTATTAGTGTCTTGATAACTTTATTGCAATCTGTTGTGAGTCACATAGAATCATCATTATTATTTGGTGCTCTAATAAAATTACGTTTCATTATAACAGCTGATACGCTGTTTAATATTTTTAGAAAACAAATTTGTCATTTTTTCAGCATTTATTTTAAATACATTTGTTTCTAATTTCACTTACCCTTTTCTAAACAAAAAGTAAGTGTTAGAATGTTCTCTTAGAAGGTTGCTACTTAGCAGGCAGTACACTTATTTTTGGAACACAACTTATGTAGAACTATCATGCACTTTGCACCTCGAAAATTGTGCTGTATTTTGGAATAAAACTGAATGTCTTCAAAGCTCAAGCCTGAAGCATAATTCAATCGTAAAGACTGTATCTTTCTCAGAGATGAAAAAATCAACAATTTAGAAGAAACTCGCTGTGTGCTTTTAACTCAGGAACGGGCTCTACGCTACGTGAACCCTTAGCACAGAAATCAGAGTCCGAGTTCAGTCAGGCCCCTGCAGAGGGCTCTTTTCAGACAGCAGGGGTCCAGGGAACATAGAAGACAAAGAACTGCTCTCAAACCCAACACAGAAGAAGAGAACGGCTGCTCGCTCTCGGGAGAGGAGAAATGCTTTTCTTTATTCTTCTCTGCTTCTTATGTCTCTGTTTTAAGTCCGTTCTCCAGGGCAGCCATTGCACCGGGGAGCTCTTTAAGCTGAGGATGTGCATCGTACACAGATATAACAGAACATGAGCTCTTTAAAGCTGCAGCGAGACGATGGTGCTACATTCACTTTTTCAGATGGATTCTGAAATGTTGTTTATACTGTAAAAGCTGAATTACAGCATCTCTCATGTACTTCACAGGTATTTTTTTGCATGAATTAGACTGACAATCCCAAACGACTATCAACAAAACACATACAAAAATAAAAGAAAATGAAAAACATTGCTCAAACAATAAGGGGGACAGGAGGACAGACAGAGACAAACTGTTGTTGGAGTCAGCCATCAGAATCAGATTGTGAGGTTGGCCGAGTAAGAACACACTGGACAAGATAAATGATTCAGATACAAATTACCAGGCGCTCAGTGAGATATTCTGGCGCCATGCAATCCATTCAGCATCATACCAAACGTCCAATACACAGATGTTCAAAATCAATAAGAAAGGAGTGAAGAAGAAAAAAATCAAGTAAGAGAAGAACACCTGAATCGATGAAATCCTTCTTAGGATGAAACTGCACAGTATGCAGATATCATTGCATACTTTGATATTAGGAGGGTGTGGGTGACTTCTGCAGCATTCTATATTGTTAAGAATTAAAAACATAAGTCATCTTTGCACCAGTGGACAATTAGTGCTTTAAAATAAACATAACTTCATTTTTCATTGCATGGGTGGACGCTAGTATAGTAGTAGTAGAACAAACCCTTAAAGAGCAGAACTCTAGCACTGCATATTTCACTGGCACACATGAGCATCCTAAAATTTTACTATTCAGTTCTTAATAGCAGAGATATGTGAGAAATTCTAATTTTATCAGTCCCTTCATTCGCTACACAGAAGCAAACATTACTTTATGTGTGTGTTTCAGCCTCTTGTCCAGTTCAGGAAGAAGGCAGACCTCCAAAGAGCACTGAAACAAACAAACACTATACAAATACTCTTTTCATGCATCAGTGCATCCTGTGGCCGCAGATGTCTTGCTCATTATTGACTTGTGAATGTAGGCTTCTTCCTGAATCATGAAGTGAGAGAGCAGAAAGATATCCCACCACTCAGACGTTCTTTTATCAATAAAACAGAGGAAAGGAAAAGTGTGGGAGTAAAACACAGAGAAGAGGAAGCAGATAGAGACCCCAAAGCGCACAGCAAGCCGTCTTTGCCAGAATCAACAGATACCCTCAGCTGCTCGAGAGTAATTTGGAATAACACTTTTGATTTGCTCTGGCATTGTTATTGCCTTCTTGCAGACTGAGTACCATTAGAGTGTCCTTCCAGGGATCATTTACAGAAACGACTACGCCAACGAAAGGTTGTTCATCAGAATAATAGGCATCAATATACTGTAAAGTGTTAATTGTTTCCTGTGTGTTGTGGCAATAATTGAATTCAATTAAACTAACTAAATTAAAATGACATTCAGGCATATTCAGGAAACAAGGTTTTTGATTAAGATTTGATCTAAGATGCTAAAGGCTTGCACAATGCATTAAGCAATTTCAAATCTCTGCGTGTAAACAAGATTTGGAATCGGTCTTTTTAGAGACAAATGTTTGAATGCTTGTTGTCATTTCATTATTTCTAGAACGCTGTTATCTTGCCAATTGATCATTGTGTGTGTGGTTTCGGATTAGCTTAATCTCACACTTGAGCAAATACCATTATGCAAACTGGATAAAGAGAGTTAATCTGGACTCAGTCTTTATTAACATGAAGAATAATCCGAACTGATGAATTAATTTCACTCTAATCAGCATAATGGGAAATTGCTTTTTTTCTTTGTTCTGTTAAATGTCAACATACTGGCTGTTTACTACTGCTTATGAAGCACATATTCTGCAAGACCATGTTGTATATCCTTAATCCAACACAATACCTATACTTTTAATAAACTCACTATTAATAAGCAGCAAATTTGGGGGTTTATTGAGGGGGGAAAAAAATCATAATTAATGATTTGTTAATGGTGAGGATTGGACCTTAACAAAGTGTGACCATGAATATTTGTTGGATGATGTTTCAGAATAGCTGTAGTATAATTTTATTTATATACAGTACTGTGCAAAAGTCTTAGGCTACTAGTATTTTCACCAACAAAAAAATGGTTTTAAGTCGGTTATTTCCATCTTTTGCGGTAGTGTGTCAGTTGGAAATATCAGCTTACATTTTCAAACATTATTCTTGTCATAAATATTAATAACGCATTGAGTTTATTGTCTGCACAAGGAGTCTGATAAGAGTCAGTCCTCCACACAGAGATCTGATCTGATCATCATCCAGTCTGTCTGGAACGACATGAAGTAACAGAACAAACTGAGACAGAATAAATCCAGAAGAACTGTGGCAATGTCTCCAAGATGCTTACAAAAAAAAAATTACCTGGAAAGCTACCTGAAAAACAATGGGCAAGTGTACCTCATGTAGTGCATCAGAGTGAATCAGACACTTCAGATTTGATCAGAACATTGAAACATGAGGAGCCGAATTCCACAGAGGTCTCAAGACAACAGGAACCACAATACCCTGTTGCCTACCTCTCACAAGCAGATCCAACAGACATCGTCACAGCTTGCAACATTAACACAAAAGAACACTTATTGAGAATCCCAACTCAGGAAGGATTGGGCAAACCAAGATAATGACACAACATCATTATCATTATATGGGTAAAAGAACTAAAGATTTTGTTGGATGGATCTCCATCCCCAGCTCAGGACCAGACTGAAACTCCTTCCTACCAATTCTTAGTCAATTGTATCTCATTCATGTCCAAAATTGCACGCCTGCCACTGCCTAGTCACGATGAGAAGAAAACCCTTCTAGACTCGTTTCTTTATTTCTTTACTTTCTTTTCTGTCTCTGAAAGAAGTTAAGTTTTGCCTGCCTTGTCTCCAAATCCTCAACTGCACCGCATCAAACTTCAAACGACAGCAACTCTCTCTCCTTCAGCCACCACCCAATCATCGGCTTCCGAAGACTTCCACGACAACCGACTTCCAGACAATCAGTAACCTCGGGAAACCCCTTTCCATAGCAAGGACCACAGAAGGAATCCTGTAGCACAAAGGCAACACAAGTACAAACCTCCAGATTTAGGCTAAACTGGTGAACTTGATATAAATGTTAACCTCATTGACAAACTCAGAGCTCATCTTGTGATTAATGGTTGTTTAAGTCGATGCAATAGCACCTGCTGTAAAATTGGGATTTCACATTTTCATTCTCTTAAACATCTTTCCTTACTTTCTTTCTGTGTGAATGAGTGTGTTTATGTGTTTGTTCAGTTTATATTTCTTAGGTTTATCCAATAAAGCAATATTTATAATTGAAAAGAGGAGTAATAATTAATAATTAATAGTGTTTACACTAAAATCTGGATTTTAATATTCAGTGTTATTAATTTAGTTGGTGTTATACGGCTCATTCAGTAAATCGCAGACCGACTCAGTGATCCACTGTAAAGCTGCGATTCTGTGCAAATTCCCTTTAGAATCTGCAATGAATCTGATTTGCTTCTTTGTTTGAGCTAAATTTGCTTACACTCAGAACTGAAGCTGTTTTACCAAAAGCTGTAATAACTAAATCAAATAATTTTTTGGTAATAGAAATTAATTGAGTATTAAAATTAAATCTATTTGCTGTTTTTGAAAGCATCCTCATTTTACAGCATTTTTACACCTCTAAAACTTTACGGAATGGAATGGGTTATGTTGGGGTTTTATTTGTTTATGTAGTCAATAAAAGTTAAAATATTCATTACTTTTTTTTTTTCTTTAGCCAAGAACAAGCCAACTTTGAGGAACATACCATGACAAATATTAGAGTGTAGAGTGTATATTACAGTGAGACTAAAAAAAAAAAATCAATCCTATATTGGTTGTCTAATACTTTCTAATCTTTATGATGGGTGGTGTTAACAAAAAAAACCAAAAACTTTTATATATAAATAGGTCCGAATTTTTTATATATAATTGAAACCCTGAAAATGTCTGTGTATATTTGTGCTTGGGGGCTTTCGGATGTTAGACACACAATTAAAGGCATCAGACATATGGCTGAAATTAGATTACACAATCACAAATGTCCCAATCAAGACCTCATGCATAATTTATAGCTGCACCTCACGGCATGATAATTACTTAATTAATATCCTGCCAACCTGAGGCTCCACTGAGACTGGACCGCCTATAATCCCATGCCATGCCAAAGCAAGCAGCGTGCCCTTGGGATGGGTGAACCTCCACCGTGGGAGCTCCTGATGAACATTCAGCATCGCAGACTCCCGCCATGTCACTGACAGTCACCATAGAGCTAAATCCGTCTCGCCTGGACCTTCTTTTTTCTTTGCTTTCTTCCCCATAATCTGGGCGATCCAATAATGTTCTCAGCTGGGCCTCGAACAGAGAGATTTCTCCCCTGTGCCGTTCCCCGAGCCACATTCCCAGGAGCCGCAGGGTGACAGTGGATTTGTGCAGCTTTTCTCCCTGAAGATGGATTAAACATGATTGATTTGAGAGGACGGGTGGTTTTCAATAAAGGTCTCAATCACACAAGAATGCATTTTTATATCCAAGAAAAAGTGATTTCTTATGGCCTGTATTAATCTGTGTCACGTTAAACGCTACAGCAATCCCAAAACTAAACGCTTAAGCTGAATTTGATGAAAACATTCTTGTTCTGTAGATTTGGCCAAGCTGATTATTGTCAAATAACTGAAATACTTAACCCATTGCTGTTCGTTTTCACACAGCAGATCTGTCAGTACCCCAAACTGACCTTGTTAGTAGTTCATTTATTTCCACACTGACAAGCTTGAATGAATTTCTTTGAATTACAATATGAGCTCATTAGTAATCATAGACATAACGGGTGATTCAGGCGCCCATACAATTTCAAATGCTTGCTCATTAGTAATCACAAATATATCTACATTAAGTGTGATTCTGGCACCGATACAATTTTTATATATGCTTGAAAAGACACTGAAACATATAGGCCCTACTATTTATATACAGAGATAGCATCTAATGGTACAATACAAATCCTTTTAGTTTCATAGAATTAAAGAAATTCAAGGCATATTGTGATGTGTGTATATACACACACACACACACATAATATTACATATTTTCTTATCTATAATGTAAATAAAAAGCATTGCATTTTAGATGCTGTCAGTACATTCATATTGTAAGTTTCAGCATTTATCCACACACACAGGAAAAACGTACTGCTAATGAGTACAGCCTGTGATTTACACTCAGTGTTGTGTGAATTCATAAACGTTAGAAAAAATTAGCTTAAGGCAAAAAAAGGAATATTTATCGCTCATGTAAACAGCAAGGTCTCTATGAAATAGTTACTTAACCTTTCCCTTTTCTTCTCTCTGGCCAATGAGCAATGGGCAGACAAATATGAAGCAGCAATTAACATCGTTCTTTAACTATAATTAATACATATAAGGCCTCAAGGAATTCATTAGAACCTAGTAAGCATGTTTTAAGCACAGAGGTGTCAAAATTTAAATAAACCAGGCAAGAAAGTGTTAATGTAAGAACAAGTGTGTGTGTACACCTCTCTCCTCTGAGCTCGCAGTGTCCAGGCATCCAGAGACACGGCAGAAAAACATCCAACCACCATCTAATCAATCAATTCCCACTCTGTGGGCCAAATCCATGTTACTAATTACCCAATCAGAGTGGGCAAACTCCCTCAGACTGTCGCACCAAACCCCACGGGGGTCTCCGGAGACCTGCTCCGTCTCTTCCCCTCATTAACTTCTCCTGTCCGCTCCCCTTGTCCAGACACTCCTGAGAGCAGGCAGGAGTTGTGGGTAATTCAGTGGGCAGTCTCTGAGGTGACCATGCGCCTCGGGGCTGGAACGATAGAGGACACATTGCTCCCTCTCTGTCTCTTCTCACTTTCTCTGTCTCTCTTAAAGTCCCTCCATCTCCTCTCGCTCTCATTCGCTCATGAGAATCTCGCTGTCCCGTCCACGTCTCTGTTTAACCTAACACGCTCTTTTATCCTGCCTGTCCTGTTCCCTCTTTATCAGAGATTGCACCTTTCTGCTTCATCTGGAGGGAGAGAGAGTGAATGCATCCTTTCCCCACCGCTACGCTGGTTACTAACGCCTCTGTGTTCTCACAATTTGTCTCCACCTCAGGCTTTTTCGCTTCTGTGCCGCTCAAATTAAAATCACTGCACTGAAGGAGAAGGTCTGTTGAGCAGCAATGTTATTATCCTAATTAAACAACAGATAAATAGGAATGTCTGGCTGTAACTCAGCAGCCCACTGTACTGCAAACGGATGTTACAAAATGTACAGGGCACGGAATGTTTTTCCTCCTGTCTGGAAACTCAGCATAATTAAAGAGAAGAATCTTTCATTATTTGTTCACCCTTATCGCCAAAACTGTTTCTTCATGCAATTAGAATGAATTGGGATGGAAACTTTTAAAATGGTATATAATGTGTTAAGAAACAGATTTAAGTTTCACTGAAAATTCCTGTTCATGAGAAAAGAAGATATATATATATATATATATAGTAATTAGACATATAATCTTTTTTAATTTCTATAAATCAACTTATTCAGTTCACAAAACTGGTCCTTATGATTCATTCACAAAAGCAGACCAATCCACATCTGTACAGGTCGACGTTTAAATTTAAACATAAAAATGAATTAAGAGATTTTATAGAGATTATAAACTTTTCTTTATTATATTTGGGTGAACTATACTTTAAAGAGACTGTGTCTGCGTGTATTCTTCATTTCTACATAAACACCAAAGTCCTATTCACCAGAGATGATATCACTGCAGCAGTTTTCTCCACTGATGCTTCTCTATTAGGCCACATAACAGTGTGATTATGACCTGTGATAAATAGGGAAGCTTAGCTGAAGCAGTAAAACACAGTATTAGTGTTTAATGGGCTACAAACTGCCATCTGGTTCTGTGAAAAGGCCACTTTTATTGGCCAGATTCTTCTTTTCTTTCTTTCTACTGTATTTTTTCTCCTGTCTCTCATTCCCAATTTTCACTTGATTTCTCTTCAGCTCGCACTAGAAGGTAAGAACATATTTTTCTGACAAGTTGATGCAATGGTTGTACCATTTTTGGAGCTTGCGCACAGACACGTATTCGGAGGAGGAAGATTCAAAAACAGTAACAACAGCCATGGTGTGAGCTATCACACCTACAGAAGTCTGCCAAAGCAAACAGGAAATCTATGGAAAGGATTTAATCATGAATTAAAGGTTTTCTCCAAAGCAACTCAATGACATCAGGTTTTTTCCCCTTCACAGAACAAAGGACCGTTTCGTGTTTTTGGGTGAAACAGTGTAGGGGAGATGATTAATATACCACACACACACTCACACACACACACACACACTAAACTGTTTTCATTTTTAAAATATTTTATGTCCTTTTATTTCGGTCACAGCAAGAAATAGAATTTTCAGCAACCATTACTCCAGCCAGCATTCAGTCGGTAGCCCTTAATTTTAAGGTGTCCTTGTTAAACATATTACATGTACTTTCTATTATAATAACAATTATGCATGCATAATTAAATTCAAATAACCCTAAACCATACCTTATTATATATTATATAATTATACTGTAACAAGGACATCTTAAAAATAAAGTGTAACCAATATTTCTTATTCTGTTTAATATTTGTGTGAAAAATCATGATATTCCATTCATGACCATTTAAAGGTTTGGACCAAATATAAAAAAGAAACATAATATTTATAATAATAATAATAATATTTAGTTCTTCGTTTTTGCTGTTTAACATGACGTAATATGCTACCACTCAAATTAAATTTAAAAGTAAACGTGTTTAGTAAGTATGCATTAATCAAAAGTAAAAAACAAGGGCAAATACAATGCTACATTTTGTTTTTAATAAATGAAAGAATCCTGAAAAAAAAATTAAAATACACATATATTTATAGCTATATATACATATACACACATACACAAGAAATAGCTTGTAATGTTATTGTAAATATATGGAATACTTTTTATACATGTAATACTTTTAAAACCATATATTTACATATAATGGTATATATATATATATATATATATATATATATATAAATCAGCTAGTTTTACTGCATGACATACACTGATTCCTATTTCTCGCTGTACAGTAACTTGAAAACCAAATGAATGAATGTTCCATAAAAACAAGGTGAATACATTTCATACATATTTTATAACTATACCCACACAAATCTAGCTCTACAATAACACACATGTTTGGACACCAATAGACAGGACAGGGCCTTATGACAGGTGGGGCATGCCTCAGTGGGCTCAATAGGTGACTAACACTGTGTGACATCTGAATAAAACCAAAGCGGTCATTTTTAATCCAATCAGCATCCACCACACCCGCTCCTGGCTCACCCATCCCACTCTCCTTCACCTGTCACCCGCTGCCACTAATGCTTATCTGTCCAGTTACAATGTCCCAGCAGAGATGGGTTGGGTCGACTCTGCAGCAAGATCAAGGTGGACGAGCCACGCTTGTCTTGAACACATCATCAACTACCGCCCAAAACCTCTATCCCAGCACCCCCTTGGGGCATTGATAATGAATCCTCTCCCTTCTCTGCATTCGGTGGGTTTCCATCTGAAACGGTCTGGGGGGATTATCATATCTGAGCTGAGATTATGTTTGACTCTTGTGCCGTGTTTGAATAGAGTTGAACAGAGGTGGGAGGTAATGAGAAAAAAAGACCCTCTACGTTCACTAGCATCAGGGGAACGGTAAATGATTTGATGAAAAGCAAGCAGGCATCCACGGCTGCTCTTTATTTTAGGTCTGAGTGGTGGCAGAGGGGCATGAATGGATTCTAAATTACTTTTTGTGGGTGGATGAAGTATGAGTTCAGAGATTTACAGTCTCATGAAGGAGAGACCCATAGCGTGAAGATTAACTGGGACGCACATCACGCAACAAAATAGATGCCTTGGGTGTACTGTGTGTATGCTCAGTTTTGAAAAGACTGACCAGACTGAAATATTAACAAAAAACAGGTACCGAATGTACTTTGTAAGTATGACATGTGCATGCTGTAAAATAACAATAAAATACTTAATAAAGAAGGGGTGATTTTTAATAAACCTGTTTAACCTTCATTTTGACTAACAAAATATTCATATTATGAATATGTTATGAGGAGTTTGGCAGGAGTATTTGTCGCCTAGAAGCAACATTGTACAGCAGTGAAATTAATGACTGCAGTGTGAAAAATGATTCAGCCAAAAAAAAAAAAATTAACTTGAGCTGAACCAACAAAATAAAGCAGGTAAGTTGGATTCATGCACTTTAAATTTAATTACACTGTAAAATCAGAGATACTTGATGTACGTGAGGTTTCCAAAACTGCTTTATGAAACCTCTGAAGAACCTCTAGACACCCTTTGAAGTTTCCTTGTACTATATCATTACATGTAACTAAGAAATGTGCAGCCCCATTAGGCCTACTCCTCGTTTTATTCCCATTTTTGTTGACTTTAGTTTTGTTCCGTAACTTTGTTTTTAGTATTTTATGAACATTTTGTTTTATGTGTGCCATTTTATCTTCTTATCCTCCTCCTCCTCTTGAAATCTTATTATGTGGAGAATTTGGGTTAATTTTTCAGTACAGGCTTATTTATCCAAAAATATCTTCATTTACCTGCTCTCATTTTCTGTGGAATACAAAAGAAACTATTTTGAGTCCTAACAACACTAATGAGACATTTTTCAAAAATCAGTTTTGTGTTCCAATAAATGAAAGAAACTCAAACAGGTCTGAAACGAGGGCTGTAGTCTCTTTAAGACTTTATATTTCCAACCCAGTCTCATACAAAAACGTACCCTGGCTACGTTGGTCCAAAGCGCAAAACGTAGCGGTGTTACAATAAT
>JAUCMT010000024.1:9288703-9303659 GCA_032357475.1 Enteromius thamalakanensis | reverse complement strand
TACTAACAATAACCCAACGATGTTGAACAAATAACCCAACCTTTTAGAAAATAACCCAACATAATGACCCAATATGTCTAACCCATCTATTGGGTTAAAAAAATAACCCAACGTTTTTTACTGTGTAAATAAAACCAGATTACATATGAAGAGCAATTTACCTTTCATTTCTTAATATCTGAAAGCTCTTCTAGCACACTCCCCCCACATTTCTATGGCATGTTGTTTGCTTATTTTTAGAAATGCATAATTTCCACTGCAGTGAGCATGTCAGTACTTTTATAACAACCTATTTCATTCAGTATTACTCGTGTGTGGTCTAAAAATTGGCAGCTGTCTAAGCAAAAATGTCACTGTTGTAACTATGATCGAGGAGACGGTTGTCTTGCTGCAAATCATTTAAAAGAAAGGTTTGTGACCTATTTTATGAATTCATGTCACTTTGTTACAAGATGATTATATTAACTTCTTCACAAGTGTGATGAATATGAAACAGCCCAGAAAAGAACCATTTAGTCTTTATCTCTAGTGAATTGTGGGTTTTCTGTGGGAAGACATCAGAAGTGAGGGGGACTAGGCGGTTAAAAGCCTTGCTTCATTTTGCTTTACCTTAAATTTGTGTATTAACAAACACACTACAGTTTAAATGGTCTGGGTCAGTACGTTTTTTATTTTATATATCTATATAATAAATGAAATTAGTACTTTTAATTAAGCAATAAAGTCCTCTGTAATGTTTCAAAAGATTTCTATTTCAGATGAATGCTGTCTATTCGTCAACATTTTTTGAAAATGTGTCATAATCCACAAAAATATTAAGCAGCACAGTTTTTTTCAACATTGATACAAAGAAATGTTTCTTGAGCACCGAATCAGCATATTAAAATTATTTCTGAAGAATCATCTGACACTGAAGTCTGGAGTAATGAGAGAAAATTCAGAGCAATAAATTATGTTTTGTTACTTTAATAAAATGTATTAACATTTAATGTAATAATTGTAATGATATCTAATTTATTAGAGGTAAATTCAATATCAGAGACTTTGTTTCATATATGCAGATTTCACAATAGAATATCTGATAGAAAATCAATTTCAGATCGCTGATGAAACATTCTCCAAACAGAAAACAATCACATTATGTCAGGGCAATAATTTGACAGAATTAAGCCCAGCTAGACAGTCCTACTCCCAATGTGATCACCACATAAGACACAGCTCATACAGTTTAACCTCCTGCCTCTCTGCACACAGCCCTTGAAGCCCTTAATATTGCTGGCCATTTACAAAAACTTGCCTCACAAAACCAGAAAGGCCATAAAAAAATCTCAGAGCACAGAGGGGAGAGGAGGAATCATTACGCGCAATTTATAAACCATTAAGAGCCTTATAAAAGAGAGGCAGCAATCTGATGGAGGGAGGTGTGTGATGGAGCTTTGAGACTGAGGGGGAGAAGCTTTTCATTTGGGAAATGTGCTCTGCTGCTGACGGTGGGTTTGGGTAATAGGGCTGGGGGGTCACCTCTAGCCCACTGATTCACACAACGACCATTTGAGAGAGAAAGAGAGTAGATTTCGATGAAGTGAGAACTGCAGCGGTTCTCTGCCTGCCGCAGAAGCCTGCAGGACACAATTGGACCACGTCTCATGTAACTGTAGATTAAAAGACTGATAAAAGAAAAAGATGAATGCATGATGTACTGTATGAAAAACTAATAAGAAGTCATCTGGGTTCTAGAGTCAGATAAAGAACAGGACTGGCATTGGTGCTGGCAACTCATACAGCATATTTGGGGTTTTAATTTTTTTTTTTTATGGAAATAAATGAATGTGTTGTTCAGCAAGAATCTATAAGGTAATGAAAAGTGATAGTGAAAACATTTCAAATTTGTGACCCTGGACCACAAAACCTTTATTTATTTTTGCACCCTCAGATTCCAGATTATTCTTATTTGAAATTAAATTATTATTCAAATTGTTAGTTTTATTTTGAATGTTTGTAAATATTTCATAATATTTTAAAAGCACGGCAACGCTATATTCCTAACGCTGAAATCAATTTAAGTTGTTTATGTCGCAAATGAGCGAATTGAACAGTTGAACGAATTGAACGGTGCCTCTGTTACCAACTGCTTGAAAGGTTTACGGCGCATACCTGGATTTAACAGTTGTATCTCGGCCCAATATTGTCAGAAATCAATGGAAGAGGAAAAGCTGATGTATAATTCTCTCTTTCCAAAAACTGACCTTGGACATCTTGGACAATGAAGACTGGAGCAAATGCTGGTGAAATACCATCACAGGAACAAATGACATTTTTAAAATAAAGTATTATTTTAAATTGTAATAATATTTCACAATTTTGCTGGTTTTACTGTATTTTAGACCAAATAAATTCAGCCTTGGTGAGAATAAGCACACATTTCAAAGACACTTCAAAACGTTTGCAAGGTAATGTGTATGTGTATGCAGCAATGTGCAAAAGGCATGAGCAAATAAACAACATTATCAGTGAGTGAAATTCATTCCTAAATTCCTCCGTGTTTATGGAAAACGACAGCAAAATGTGATAAAGAATGATCTCTGAGATTGTTTGGGAGGGGCATTGCTATTCACTTATTTCACTTGCACCTTCTTCTGTATGCACTTTAATAAGAGGACATCAGTATAGAGAAGATTATATGCATAAGGCAGCATGTATGAAATGGAGCTGTCGGAAGGTCAGTGGGGTCAATAACTGCGGCCCAGCATGCGTCTGAGTGGAGCCTGAGGGCAAGTCTCACCGTATCATAACACTACCACAGTCAATACACTCCAAAGTGAGCCCTCATCCTGCAAGCAAGAAACGGGAACAGAAATCAATAATCTCAAAAAGATTATACAATAAAACTATTAAATATATTATTGACCCAATCCAATATCTGTTGCACTGCATGTCTATTTGGAGATGTTTCACCATCTGAAAAGTGAATGGAGAAGATGAGACTATATAAAAAGAACATTTAATGGATATGTTGTACTAGGAGGCGTTAGGATAAAAAGGACTCGGCTCGATTGTTAGGTCCGTGACGTCAAAAACGCAGCCATTTACACAATTTTCCTTAAGGTCTTACAGTCAAGGTTATTTCTGGAAGATTCTAGAGAAGAAAAAAAAAACAGGGAATATTTCTACCTTAAACCAATTCATCTTATTTCTGGTGGCTGTCACCAGTGCAAGCTGGGAAGGAAGTTGCACAGCCTGGAGACCAGGACAATGTCACAAAGTGAGATGACGTCTCTACCATGTCAAGGAATTTGATTCCATGCGGTTCAAACCACATCACCTCATAACATAAATCAGTGTCTGTCAATCAGCTATCAGTAGAGACACAATGCTTATGTAACATGCCCAGAAAAGCCCATATCTCACAGGTAATGAAGCGCTGAAAGAAAAACCAAAACAAAACATCTGATTGGGCCAGGAAGAAGGGAAGAGCGCTATGATTGACAAAACAGATTTTAGCTACATATGAGATTATGAAGCTCCCAAGCAGAAGGAAAAAAATAGAGGAGAAAAGAGTAAAGTGTTATGTGGCGGGGTGTGAGAAGGGAATGTGAGGTAGTGAAGGTGAGAGAAAAAATGCCAACAGTGAAATGAATGATAGAAAAGAAGCAAATGTGTCTGTTCAGAAAGAAAGCATGTGTGCGAACTTTTGCCACATGCAGAAAAAATGAAAGGCAAAGATGAGAGAATTTTTATCTGCTACTTTAAATGAACATGGTGCACAAATAGTCTGGCATTCTTTAAAATTGGAATTCAATTGACAATTTTAGACTTGGATGTAATATTTTCTTTCAGCAAACGGTCAGGGAAATGAGACGTTAAACTTAAAAAAAAATTTATTTTAAGATAAGTTTACTTCAGAAGCAGCATTGCATAAATTAAGACTTTTGTAAATAATATAATATATGAAAACAAGCCTTAATACCTCGCACATTGTCTTATTATTGGGCAAATAATAAAATAAATAAATTTTTTAAGTGTTGCCAAACACACAGTAGCATTTTTAAGCACTAATTGAAGTACCGAATGTGGAAAATATCATTTGTCATTTGTAAAAATGATGGAAAATAAAGTTTTGAGCAACATAGGATACAAAGAGAGAGAGAAATATGAACACTAATGCAATAGCACATTAGTCTTCAGTGACCGACCATAATAACGCACATGGCGGGAGGATGGCACAGCCAGAGTGAAAGTCAAGAGCAACAAAAATATGCTGGCAGTTATGAATGTGTAATCAATAAAAGACAAAAAGTGAAAGAGATCGAATAAGAAGGGAAAAAACGCTAAAGCAAAAAAGCCCACGTGTGTCATGGAGAGGTGGAATGAAAAATGATAGCAGTTACCGCCGTCTGGTGAAAGATCGGTTATTACACAAGCTGAGAGACAAACAGCTTCTTTTACAGCAAAATAAAGACACTCATCCATTTAAATCATCAAGGGCTCTGGGGTTGGCCGCGCTCGTTTGCAGCACAGGTAAGGAGGATGCCGGGTGGTCTTCCATGTCTTCCTCTACTGCCATTCATCATGTCAGGAGTACGTCCTCTCTTCTCTCGGGGCATGCTGGGTAATTTCGGTGACCAGAATGTGGCGCTGTCGATGGAGCTCTTTGTTATTTACTACACACTTAGTTCTTTTCCTCACCCTGACATGCACACAATTTATGAGGACAATTGCAAGGCCCGCCGCGCTCCAACGGAGCCCTCCCTGATGGATAGAAAGGCAGAGATGGGGGGAAAATGTAAGAAATGGGAAAGAGAAAAACATGCAGGGCGGAGCGGGAAAGACGGTCTCCAGCAAAACTTGATGAAAAGTTTATGTTTCTTTGCCTCGCTGGATTTCAATCTTTCAAGAGCGTAGAACATGAGTTTATGATCAGGGTCACCGTGACAAGAGGGGATACATGGTGTTCTCCTTTCCACTGAGAGCGGAAAAGAAACATGAGAACTCTGAAGATTTTGACAGCTTGAATGACAGCGTAATAAATGTGTGTGTGTATGCGCGGGTGTTGGGGGTTAGTGTATGCACCTCAGGATAAAAGAGGCCTGAGTAACGCTGTTTTGTGGAACGTCTGGTCTTAAACTCAGCTGAAGTGAAGCTTGCTTTCATCTATCTTGTAAAATGCCAGTAAGCCACCAAATGTCATCCGAATGTCACTTCCTCCGCTGTCTGTACTTTAGGCTTTCATTTGAGAGAGGGTCTTTGTGGTCTGACACTGTGGAGATCAGTCAGAAAGGCACACATAATGACTTGCATACGAATAAAAAATTGCATTCAAAAAATTTATGCGTATAATATATATAAGTAAATGTATAAGTAAATGTAATATAATTTAATGGAAATATATTTTAATAGACATTTTTAAAGATGCAGCACAAGAGTGGATCTTTGAAGCCAACTAGTGTGAACTTAATGAAAGAAAGTGCGGGCATTGGATGGATCTTTGCAGTTTCATTTGTTTGTGAATGTGTCAGAAATTTTAACTTTTCAAAAGTGATATTAAATGAACTTACTATATTGTACATGTTTTCAGTTCATTCTGCTTTTTGAAATGTTTTAAAACCTTCAAGAGCAGGTCATATCCGGGAAAAAAATGATTCTGTGTTTTAAGTGGTCCGAAGTGGGCTCACTGTTTTAGAATTTTTTCATTTATATTGATATGTGAACTAAAGCAGAAAACAAACGCTTTCTGGAGTCACTTTTGTTATTAATTTATTCACATGTAATGTGTTACAGCCATAATTGCATTAAAATATTATGGTTTCAGTTTTGAATGACTCTGTGTTGTTTAACAAATCAAGTGAATGATTCAAGGGTTCACTTGTGCAGAATTGTGGCACCTACCGGTGTAGCAATGGAAGTTGCAGAAAGAGTCAGGAAATTAATCTTTTTGGTGGAGGGGTTCAAAAGAAATAAATTAAAACAAAGAGTCTCCATCACTTACAACATAAGCTTATAATACACTACCACTCTTGTGCTTCAAATATTATACATTTAATTAAAAAAAATATATAAATCCCAAAAATTGGCTATTCATTTAGATTTGTTTTATCAAATTGGGTTCATTGTAAATACGCGTCTCTTTATGCATCGAAAACTGCTGCAATGTGTCCAGCTAAATTGAACACTAGATACACTAAACCTTTATTCCTTTTTTACACAAAAGTATGATTTACAGGTATGTTTTTGTGTATTTTGCATTTGTTAACGCTATAGAGTAAGTTTACAGTAGGTTTAGTGTAATTTCCAACATGATAGAGCATTAATCTTTGACCCTCACTGGCTATTTGAATTCTGAATGGCAGCAAAACATACCTCAAGCAGGAAAATAAAAATTTTGCAATACATACCTATACCAACCTAATACAAACGTGCCATGGTCAAGTACTAAACGTATATTCTAGCACCACTACTTTCGCTTAAAAACTGCTGTGAAACATGCAGTAAGGTACATACTGTAATTATGGGCTTGCAGAAATGTATGTACATCACGCATCTCCAATGAGCCTGGGTTGTGTTTTATATATATACATATATATACACACACACAGTAGTCAGCGTTTGAATTGGATCATAAAAGTTAATCAAAGTTGTCGTAAAACAAGAATAGGTTTTTTTTTTTTATTTTAGGACAACTTTGATGAATGGTTTTGATTCACTTTAAATGTTGACTACTGTATATATATATATATATATATATATATATATGTGTGTGTGTGTGTGTGTGTGTGTGTATTATTTTAAGCTTTTTATAATGATATACAGAACTAAATTTCAACAATATAGTACAGTACAAGAAGATAAAAATAAATAAAAATAAAAAAGACAAACGCAAAAGGTGAAATGAGCTAACATGGATTGATAAAATACAACAGAAAGTGACAAAATCAAGGAGGGTTGCAATACAGCTTGTAATTGAAAATGCTGTTCAGACCTCATTAAATGTATACCTTCCAATCGTATAACACTAAACTATTACGATAACCAGGTTTTAAAAAAGAGGGGCATCTGGAGATTTCCAACTTAAGAGTATTTTTTTTAGCAAGAACCATACCCAGCAACACTGATTGTTGTCAATGGCTTGAAAAAGTGTTTAGTACCTCAGTAATTCCCAAAACTGCTAAAATGGGATCAGGCTTCACAATCCTTTGAAAAACATTTGAAAAGAAATCAAAAAATACTACTCCAAAATTTGAATCCTGGATTGGGTTCTGTTTCCTTGATTCAATACAGATAGAAAAACAGAAACTTTTCACAATGCAAAAGATGCACATATAAAAATATCTGCACATCCTGATCTGACCACTGTTCTTCACGTCCCTCTCAGAAGAACCTTCACATGCTCCCTAAACACTTACAGCCATCAGATCATAACCATCCATTAAAGTAATCACTCCGGATAAGTCAATTTTCATAAAGGGTGTTAGATTAAACTTTAATGAGATTAGCCCAATTTATGTACCATTTTATTCTAGGTTATAAATCGATAATCCACTGATTATATTATGCACTCAAGCAAAGCGCTTAAAGACTCGTGCTGCTGATTTGGGCTTTATTTGATCAGTGTACACATCCTGTTTCACAGTAGGCAGTCCAACTGGGACTGCTTACTAGTAAACACATATATTTTTAGTCTCTTCAACACTGCCTAGTGCAAAAAGACAACAAACAGGGTGGAGAAAAGAAACTACCTAGAGAGAAGAGAGGTAAAGAGAGGAGGGGGGAGAGAAATCAAGGCTATAAAAATAAAGTCGGGGCTGATGGGGAATAGAGAAACCTTTGTTTTATTTTATACTTGAAGTTACTTTCGTTTTTGTCTTACTGAATTGCATTCTGCTAATATGAATACCAAGGAGCAAATCCAACTCTCAAACCTCACCGCTTCTTTCTAGGCCTCTATGACACCAGAGGAGCCATCGGGTGATTGAACAGAAGAGTGAAGAGATATGCCCCTAATAAAGCATTGTCCAGTGGTGGGTAGCTCTGATGGAGCTCCCGGCGGAAGGGCTTGAGAAGCAAGTGAGGTTAATTTGAAATGTGTCGTGGGCAACGGTGCACAAAAAAAGCTTTCCCTAACTCCAGCTGGCCACTCTGTTCCCTTGCCCTCCCCTCCTCTCTTCAAAACCGCTCTAAGGTAGCACAACTCCACAGGGACAACGGGAGTGGACCGTCAAAGTCTGTCAGTTTGCTTGCTGCTTTATTGATGTGTGCCATAATACTTCTGCAAACCTTTAAATTGCTATTCACAAGTCTATAAAAATACAACCCAAAGTAGTGTGTTGCTAATATGAAGGAATTTTCTGAATTGATCTTTTACAGAGGTTTTTGGGGCCGTCCACACAGAATATGTTTTTCTATTTCACTGCGGTACTTTTTTATTGTTTTTCTATGTAAACACATGCTAGATGAAAGTATCCGACCATTGTACAGAAGCATCTTGCGTGTGAAGTTCATCTTTAAAAAATGTATCTCAAGGCAATCTTTGTTTTACTGCAAGTACAGTATCTTTCTTTTAACGCAGGCTGAAAGTTATGCTCAGGGTTCAGTATAAATTAATGCAATATACAGCATTTGTGGCATTTTGCCTACTTCCACATTACCAAAATAATGCCTTGACGGTGACTTATGAAGTACAGTATAGTACAGTACAGTGAAGTATATAACTTCAATTCTTCTGTTTGTCTGCAAAGACATACATTCATAATGTCTGATGATAAAAACCAGTGAGAAAAAACAAATATTATGGACATTAATGGGGAAATTTATTAAATAATTATTATTTTGTTCAAAATAATAACATGCTAATTCATAGATAAACTTAAATAGTGATTTTGAAAAATAAATACTAATCCGTTACCAAGACATTTAGTTTTTGCTATTCCAATAAATGCATATTTTTATGTGAAAATGTTTTGCCTTTTTGATTTTTCTAAATTATGCACTACTATTTTCTGCAATCATTATGCAACAAATGCTGTCGACTAAACCGAGAACATTTGTTTTGTTTTTCTCACCACATACAGTTACTGCTTCCATATCTGAGGATTCTATTTGAAACACCC
This sequence comes from Enteromius thamalakanensis, assembly GCA_032357475.1. Lineage (NCBI taxonomy): Eukaryota > Metazoa > Chordata > Actinopteri > Cypriniformes > Cyprinidae > Enteromius > Enteromius thamalakanensis. The sequence goes on along the minus strand of JAUCMT010000024.1, from coordinate 9,294,555 downwards.
ACTATGCAGTGTTACAGGCATATGGTGTGATCAGATAAGGATACCCATTTGTTTCACTGTATAATAAAAGCCAACGTCCCCAACGAACTTTCCTCACTTGAAATCCTCTCAGTGGATCCCATCCAGCTAGCAGAGCACATATGGCCAAGGAATGGCTCCTGTCCTCTGCTTCCGATGTAGGTTAATGAATTCATTGTCAGTCAGCTGGTGTGGTCATCACATTCTCCGTCTTCACACAGAAACACCCACACCTGACTACCTCTGTGTTAGATTGTTGCACACGGGGGTTTGTGTGCTCCGTGTGGCACTATGCTGGGCACGGGACCAGCGTGGGAGTGACAGGGACGGGCGATGCAGAACAAGCAGGATGTGCCCATTCATCAGCGAGCGTGTCGGAAGCTAATAACACGCACAAATGTGTGATTCAGACACATTTTGGAAGTTGCATTAATCACTGCTCTGTGGGAGGTGCAGTATGGCTTTTGTTTGAACATGTGGGTGTGTTATAATTATTTTCCAGAGTGAAAACATGCTTTGTCTAAGCAAAAATAATACTGGTTTTCACACTACTGACATCAGCGGGTGTGGATATTGGCTTTCCCAGCGGTCTTCCTCCATTTAAACGTGACATCGAGTTGGGTCACTTAAACAAACTTTAATAGATTTGTCCTGGAGAAGACACAGATGCACTGACAGAAAAAAGGAGCTTAGGGAACAACATACTGCCCAGATAAGGACTGCTGGTTTGGAAAAATACAATTCAGATGGCATTCTTTGTTCACTTTTAATTGAATCTATTTTGCTGTTATATCATTCGAGAGGACAATTACTCCCTGCAATGTTACCAAGGGTTTCCAAGCTTGAGAAATAATAGAAAACAATGCAATATCAATGACGGCAGAAGGATTCCTTCAGGACTCAGCAGAATTGTTGCAGCTGTAAATGCAGCTCTGTTAATCATCTTTTAAAGAAGAAACGAAAATAAGTTATCCACAAATAAGAATGGGTTTTATCATTTATAATTTTTTATCAGTTTTACTGCTTTACAAATGATCGTGGGCTGGAAGTGACTATTTAGATCTGTTTAATTAAATTAATTTAAATGGGAGGATTTACATCTACAGTTTTGCATTCATCAGACGCTTTTATTCAAAGTGACTTACATTGCATTCAAAGTACACATTTTATGAGTTTTTGCCCATAACCTTGGCATTGCTAGAGCGATGCTGTCCTATCTGAGAAGATGTGAAAATTGTGGCCAAGTGCAAATGATTTCAATTAGTTGTGTTAATGTTAACTCACTACTATAACCAAACTGTGACATCCAACTTCTAATTCTTGGTCATTAATCAACTGATCAAAGCTACACTTACAAATAACAGTATAAAAATTAAATGCTGTTCTTTTGAATTTACTATTCATTACAAAATCCTGATAAAACTATCACTGTCTCCACAAATAAAAGTAAAAAAAATAATAATAGCAGCATTTTAAAATTATTTCTAAATGATCATGTGACTCTGAAGGCTTGAGAGACGGCTGCTTAAAACTCTTTTTCATCTACTGAATAAATTCTATATTTTTAAAAATATTTTCAAATATAAAACAGTTAATTGAACATTAGTACTGTTTCACAATATTAGTGTTTTTTTTTTTTTTCAAATGTACTTTTATATAATAAATTCAGCCATGGTGACCAAAAGAATGCTCTTTCTTTTTAATAAATAATAAAAAAAAAATCTTACCCACCCCTGACTTTTGAGCAGCTGTGCATAAAAACTTGAAAAGAGCTGCTTGGTTCACAGTTGTCATCCACTTTTTTAATTTCAGCTTTCTCAAATCGGATGGCTCTTTAGCTTGGCAAAATGTGCACAGTTGTCTGCTATCATGAATTATGAATACTTGGACATCCCCACTTATTCACATACTTTCTTGCATACGGTTTAAGACAGAAATATGCATATTTGGACACAGACAGAGACAGATAAAAAGAGTCCAAATTGCTTGCTGAATACTGAATGAATGCACAACAAATCCTTATCACCCAACATATGTGAACATTCACAAACCCATAACTTAGCCCAGCGTAAACACCTTTGTCCAAACAGGACAACCGGAAATGCTGAGCAGGCTAAAGGCTCATACCCCTCGCTACTTTTAAACACTCCTCCCTTCTCTTTTCTGTAACTGCAAATGAGACAGAGACCAAGAGGTCTGCTCTACAAGCAGCAGCTTAAAGGATTACCATTAATTAGATGTCAGGGACAGAAAAGGGCTTTGCCTGTCTTGGCCATGATACAATATCTCCTAATCTTGCTGTGCTCCTGGATAAAAAGAAATCAGTCCATTGACAGAGAAAAGAGCAAATGAAAAAAGAAAGTACGAGAGGGCAGGGGCAGAGGAGAGATAGTCCTGGGGATGGCGGAAGGATTGAAAAAAAGAGAGCGAGAGCTGAGATACTGATGGAGAGAGGGATGAAAAAAGCAGGGGAAAATAATAGCGCAGAAGATCTTTAGGACTTTCTGTGTCTTGCTCTCAAAAGGACAATGAACTATCTCTATGGAAACAGAGAAGAAGAGAGCAAAGAATATTGATAGGGATGAAAGGATGTGGCCAACAGACAGGAAGGGACAGAGTTAATAAAAAGGGGATATGGGAAGAAAGAGCGAGGGCAAGTCAAGAAAAAGAACAAGGACTGGAAAATGACAGTCCCATGAATGAGACGTAACTTGCATGAGCCAAAGCACACAGACAGGTGGATAAACAAGAGGTCAAAACCACACCACCTGCACACAGAGGCCCCGTCCAAAACCAAGGCAGCTGCCCAAATCAGTCATTAATTTCATATTCAGTATTTTGTGCATGAAGACACCTTGCCCATCAAATCAATTGAAAATTAATGTGTCAAATATTGGAAGCACTGTTATTATCATTTAACTGTATCAGTATTCATTTATTTAATTTTCTTAAATATATATGCAGTGAGGTCAGTAAGTATTTGGTTGCCCTGTGATTTTGCAAGTTCTCTTACTTAGAAATCATGGAGTGGTCTACAATTTTCAGCATAGGTGCATTTCCACTGTGGGAGACAGAATCTGCCAGATTTATGACCAAAGAGCTGTTATTTTGCTTTTAAATAGGCCAGCTACACTGTGCTCATGATTCTAAATTAGTAGCACCTGTTTGAGGTTGTTAGCTGTCATAAAGTCACCTGTGCACCCCACAATCAGCCAAAGTCTAATGCTGCGTCCGAAATTGTATACTGCTTAAATAGGTACTGCATTTAAAAATACACGTACTACCCAACCACTAAAAAGTATGTTCTATATAGTATGAATGTGAGTAGTATGAATTGAATTTGGATGTACTACATCTGCAATATCGATGTTGTCACGTGTCATGCGTCGTCACAACAGCGCGAAAAAGTAAACTTTCAATAAGTCATATTTAGAATGTGTTAAACGCGTGTAATTTAATCATAATAAACAACGTTTTTTCCCTAAGGTGCTTACACTTAAAATGAGCTGCGTCTCCACTTTCCGCCATTTTTCTAACATGACGCCTCCTCTCCCGAAGCCTTATGAGATAGGGAAAGTGTCCATGGTATGTCTACTAAAGAATTCGGGAGCATGCACAGCGGAAGCAGTAGCTCATCCGGGTACTTCTCGCCTACTGAATTTCGAATGCTATGAATTCAGACATACTACTCGCCTCGCATACTGTTTTTCGAGTACTATAAAGTAGGAAAGTATGCGATTTCGCAGCACAAGAATCGTAGTTACACTCCTAGAAGTAACGTTTTCACAAGCCTAATAAAACTGTTACAGCATATTTAGGACGTAGGCTGTTTTGGTCAGCTGGAAGCTCAGAAGTCACAATTACAGTAAATACATTCATTGATTGATTCTGTGGTGGAAATGTGCTTCTGTACAGTCAGTGTGTGAGCTAACGCAGACTCATCTGGAGCTCTGAGTTTAATCTGGTGCGACTGTAGAGCGTAGCTTCTCAGAATGGAACAGTTCTCATGAGCATGTTTGACTGAGCTTGTGTTTTGGCAAAGGCAACAGATGCAACCTGACAGGCAGAACAGTGAGCATCTGAGTTCTTGGTTTGTTAGCGAGATGTGGGTCATTGTTCGCTTGTAATTCTCATTACAGTGTGTCCTTCATGCCAAGTGTCTACGTGCTGAAAATCATGACAGTTGAAGGTCATTTATCAGCATTGGTACTCATTAAAGACAGGGGGAGGACTTCTTTTACATGCCTGCCTTAATTACCACTTCATTCAGTTTCATTTAAATTTATTTTAGTGCGTTGCATATAAGTTAATTTGGAGTTGAATAAACTGGATCTCACAAAAACATAAGATTCATAAGATTTGGTTTACATATAATATAGCCTAATAATATCAGTTAGTACCATTCTTTTATTAATGCAAAATAATGTTAAAATAACTCCTAATAGTTCAAAAAAAGATGCTTACATTTGCTAAAAATAGCAAAATATAAATATGACATAAACATATTTGCTAAAAATAGTTTTTTTTAAATGTGCAAAATTGTAATAATTTTTTCTTAAGATGACAGAACTCTCAACAGGTTTTATGATATCCAAAATAGTATTTTAGCATAAAAGTGCTAAAGAGATGACAAAGACACACAATGAAATATACAAAAGTCTAAAAATAGGTCTATTTATTTTAGACGTGTATATTTATAGGCTGGAATGTTTCCACATTGTGTAGGAATGACAATGTCTGACCTTTTCTAAAGAACTCTGTTGTCGAAGAAGGTAAGAGAATACTGAGTCTGTCACACATACAGCTCATGTGTCTATAGAATTCAAGACATCTAAAGGTTTGACCCTCAATTAACGATCAGCAAGTCTGCAATTTTAGACGAGGGTGGATCAAGCACTTACGCATTTAGCAGAAAGCTTTATCCACAGAGACTTACAGTGCTTTCAGGTTTATTCCTTTGTGTGTTTTGTTTGAGAATTATACCTGTGACGTCTGTAACAGAGTAGGCGACTCTGCTTAGTTACAGGGTCACTTTCAACTCAGCTGATAGTCAGCAGGCTTGAGGTCATACTGGCTTCTTCAGAAGTGCATTGTTTAACCTGAGAGGTCACAGCTGGTCTGGCCTAAAAGCTTTATACGTTTGAAATTCAAATCAGATTATCTGTAAGGAAATAAATGAATCTTTCGGGAACCAGACTGATGTATTCTGTAGCAATCACTATATGGGGCACAAGGTGACTAATAATAAAAAAGAATGTTGCAAGATTTACCATGAAATCAATGAAAGCATAGCACAACATACAGTAAGTGGATGTAATGCATCACATCTGCTCTGCATCAGAGCTGAGAAAACTTTAAAGGAAAGCATGAAGACATCGCTGTCCAAGATGTCCTCTTCGGTAATGGATGCTAAAACACACACGTACACAATAGTCAATTATTTAATCATTTATTTTTTGACAGCTTCAGGTAGCAGGTGTTACACATTGTGTCATTTGTTTCAGACAGGTGTGTGTCTCATAGTTTTTTCACAATGATGTAATGATGACTGATGTGTTTCAGGCAGTGTAATGTGTGAGTGACTAGTGAGATCTTAATCTAATAAAATGTATTGTTTAATACAATTTAATTAATTTATTAATTTAATAGTTATAAGTCAATCATTTATGAATTTATTTTGGTTTTGAAAATTTTGAGTTTTGATTTTACTTTTATTTACAGTTTTTTTATTTTTATTAATTAAACGTTTAAACATTGCTATTTGTAATTTTTTATTTCAGTTTTAATTTGTTAATTAGTTTTTTTATTTTTAATTGAATTTTGTGCTTTAACAG
>JAUCMT010000024.1:9270147-9282873 GCA_032357475.1 Enteromius thamalakanensis | reverse complement strand
TATGATCTTTCATGCAGTGTGTCATGTAGCTGTATGTGAACATAAACTATCTGCAAAGTTGTGACGCCGACAGTGCACGATAAATAAAGTTATAGAGTCGGCTCACATTCTCCTAAACGAGTTGACAGCAATTAGAATCTTGTTACGGATCCACGTTACTAAGTAACATATTTGCATAATATCCGCCCACGTTCTACATCGACAACAACTTGGCCGCCCACAAACAGTGCAATTTCTATGTGGATTACATCATGTCAAGAAGACGCTGTATCCTGTGAGAGTAAATTTGTTTTATATGCCCTTTTATATGGGGTTTAGACAGACGGATTCTTCAAACTGCTTCACATGAGTCATTAACAAATTATTTAGAAATAGGGTCAAATTAAATCTATTTTTGGAGAAAACTAAAGTGTTTTTTGACCTTGCATACATGTAAACCTGTTTTAAATGACTCATAAAACAATATTAGCAACCTTTAAAATGGCATAATAGGGGCACTTTAAATACTTAAATTCTTTCCAAAGGTACTTATTATGGGAATATCTCAAAAATACTATCATACAAGCCTTACTGTTGTCACGCACTACTGAGTATTTTCTCCAAGCACATATGGAGGGGCAGAACCAGTGGCACCTTGGATTAAAATACAAGCAATAATAATGTGCATATTTTTAATTTCATAATGCAACCTGATCTCTATTGGCAGCTTGTAGGCTGAGCCTGCTTGCGTCGGGCAGTCAGGATCCCCATTTATCTAACGTGGGCTGCCAGTAAACCCAGCCAAATGCAGCTATCGCTCATTACCAAGCCATATCCAGGAATGGATCCTGCAAACTCCTACTCCATTCTAGAACAGTGACAGCCCTGAACAACACCAGTGACAGGCCTGTGCTGTGACAGTTCAACAGAAAGGTCACGTTCAACCCATAGACAGCAGAAAAGACGCCATCCATGGGATGTTTGGCTAGTTTAGGGAGAGAACTTCAGGCAGAGGAGCTCATTTACGGGCTTTTTTTTATTACTTCTACCCAAAAACAGGTACACAGCATACACTATGCAGGTACAGAGAAACAAAGACAAAATAAAGTGTGCTAAGGTACAAGCAAAAACAGTGAATTTCTCTACAAAACCCTACCGTTGTAAAGTAAAGAACAATGTCAACATGCTGCACTCTACTCTGAAGTGCTCACCTCTATACGCTTCACAAAGAAAAACACTCTGGACATTACACAACTTAGCTTTCTCCCTCAGGACTGACTGCCGTTTAGCATCCTCCTCACATTAAACAATATAGGTGTATATACCCAATGTGCCTAATGTACAGCACACTGTATACACAAAAATAAATAAATAAATAGTAACAGTCAATACATTTTCACCTTGACTCCAGGCAAAAGCCTCAAGAAGCAGAAGGATGGTAATGGTAGTTAAAAACTTCCTTTTATTTTATCCCCTTTTAGCAGCAATCAGCTGTACAAATGGAGACTCAAGAAGTTCTATATGTAAAATGTCGACTACACTATCTTCTCAATTATGGACTGTTATGCTTTCTCTCTTGCACACACGCAGGATTTGTCCCCCGGCATTCTTTGAAGCCGTGTGTCTCAGGAGCTCAGGGGGACGCTTCAGGTTTGGTGTGGACCTATCAGTGCCAGACAAAGCGTTACGATTACACACACACAAGATTAAACCAGTGCCTCCGCCTGCTGGGATTCTAACCAATTATCAGCTGCCGTCTCACGGGATCTCGTGCGAAACCAGAGACCAGGCCGAGGATGAAGTCAACCCCCACTGTTTCCCATGTCCATCTCATGTCCAGTGTCCTGTCACATTGAGATAAACAGGGTACGCCTGGAAGCTGAGCGTATCAACACAAAATCTAATCTCACAATTTTGCTGCGTGAAGCCTGCTGCTTGAGTGCTTGTTGTGCTCGAGTGTGTGCAACGCTTGTCTCTTTTGTTTCAATGGTGAGTGACATAAAATAGGATTTAGAGGCTAACGGACCGCTTTTAGGTGGCCGCACAAAAGAAGGGCTCTTTGTTGCAGAGTACAACTGTGGTAAATTGAAGGACCCTTGTGAACGCCAGAAAAAGTGAGAGAAACTGAGTGTAATGAGAGCACTCAAACACCATATGCTGCTCTCCTGCTCCCAAGGTTGCCTATTATTTTGCTCCAGCTTTTGAATGTGTGTGAGTCTTTGAAAAAGACAAGCCAAAGTGACCCTGGGAAGTGCACCGTCCCCTCGCTCCACTGTCCCGTAGCTGTTCTGGCCACCGAAAGACCTATAGCATGCCCCGGAAAACCCTGAAGACAAAATTTCACACAAATCGCCAGCAAAGCCCACCAGCTCGATGCCTAAGGTCTCATTTGTACCTCAAGGTCTGTTATCTCAGCCCACCGGGGTTTTGTGAAGCAGCGAGGAGGGCGTAGGGACTGTGTGTAGGTCAGCACAGGTAACTGACCACAATACAATTTTCGCACCATCAACACCTTTCTTGCAATGCAGAAGTAGAACACCGAGGTGTGAAATTGTCGTTGAGGGATGTTGAGGCCAATGGCGGTAGGTGTCCAAACACCTCACGGTAGTCAAAGCCCGTTGGCGAGTTGCGAAGGACACACATGAACCTGTCGACCCAGTCTCATGAGAAAACGTAACTTTTTTACAAGGTGGCAACTATGTGATTTGTATGGAAAGAAACTATTTTTATACACTTAAACATAGTCATTCTATTATGAAATTAAAAATATGCATTTTAAATCCAAAGTGCACTGGTTCTGCCCCTCCGTATGTGCTTGGAGAAAATACTCACACGCACGACTTTCTGCATGATTGTATTTCTGAGATATTTCTTAATAAATACCCCGGGAATCCATGCCATTTACCAAAGATACTGTTAATAGAACATTTTTATTTTAAAATGTTTGTTTTTCATTGGATTTCAAGCCGATTTGCACATCCACTTTAATTTTTATTACAAAGAGCAATATAATGCTATGTAAATGAGCAGTTTTTGATTCTACAATAACATGGTTTCAATATCAGGTATATTTCTGATATGATATTAAGACTCTTTACCAAGACTTTTGTGCATCTTTTCCACTGTCAAACTACTAGGTTTTGCTAGCCTGGGCCCGCCCATACTTCCTTTGACGCTATATTCTTTTCGCAAGCAAAGTTAGTCTGGCCAAGCTGCCGTTTTAGAGCATTTCAATTCCCAAAAAAACGGGAACCAATGAAAAACGGCAGAGTGGTCTGATTCGTCCAGTAGTATACAGAGGCATCTGATGGAAGCAGGTTAAGTCCGCCTCCCAGAAAGCGGGTAGTAAGATAGATTGTACAGTCTAAGCTGCTATGAGCTTAATAGTCGAAGAAGCCAGGCTAAGGTTTTACCCCTTTTTTCAGAAATGTTTAATCTTTTAAAATATAATTAAATATAATATGATCACCTTTTATTATATATATTTTTAAGTACCAGACAGAATAAATATGCCGTTAAATTTTTAAATAAATAAATCTGTTACGCTAAATGGCGATGGAACATTATTTCGCATTTTATTTTCACAGATGTTATTTGAAGCATGACATTTTGACACCAAAATGGAACATCTTGTCTTTGACCCAAAAACAGTAAGGAATTGCCATGAGAGTGTGTTGAACATTACCAGTCTATAGTCACTACTAACATGAGGAAGATCGACAGATGCAGAGTACCGTCACTAAAACTGGTATGTTGTAGGTGAGCAGCACTGAGAGTTAATCTTTAGAGGTCCATCTCTCTTCATGCTTCAAAGCTCCTCTTCAGATAGGTTGCGGTATTTGAAAGCTATTAAAGCCGCTGTTCAATCAATGAAGCTACAAAGTGCTGAATTAGAGGGTCTAAAAGAAAAGCGCGAGTGGGTGTGTGTCTATTTATGTGTGCGTGTATGTACTTGGTTTGCCTGGTTAGTACTGTGTGCTCCTGCTGGTGAATGTCTTAAATATACCATGTGGTTAAAAAACATCTCTGTTGATTAAGAAATCAAAATTAAAAGCAGCACTATTAAATTCCCAAGCTTATTTCTAATTAAAAATCGAATTAAGAGTTAAAAAACATTTCATTTACCCATTTGGAAACTCTTTTGATTGCTCCCTCTACAGCCATGCCACTCGCAAGGGATTGTGGGATATTAGTGGCACAAATACTGGATAGTGAAATCCTAAGTTAAAGTACAGACATACTAATGAAAAAAAAATCTCATGTAAAAGTATAACTGTTTAAAATATCTTATCAATTAAAATCACCAAATTTCTTACTTATTAATTGATTGATCGACAGCAGGGATTCTTTAAAGTGTCCAAAAAAGTATCAAATATTAAAAAAATTGATTAGCAGCACAACCACTCTCAACAAAGAAATATTTCTTGAGCAGCAATTCGCTATAGAATGAATGCTGAAGGATCATGTGATACTGACTGAAGACTGAAGAAATGGCAGCCTAACATTTTTGCCATTACAGGATTTACTTCATAAAATATATACAAAAAAAAAAAATATATATATATATATATATAACTAATTCATTTAAATGGATTGTCGAAAAGAATGATAATACTTCATAACAGTACAAAAAAACAAAACATGACTAAAATGCCATGGCTTCCTGTATCTGTATTCTTGTCTGTTCAGGAAGTATTTTTGAGACATCGGTCATTGTTTAGACACATCAAACCTGAACAGGCCTACAGTATGTCACTCAATGCTTATCTTTACTGCAGCTAGCCGTGATATGATACTTAATCACATGAGCTGCCAAACGCTTCCAGATGGCATTTGTTAAGATAACAGCCTTATTCAGGCTCCATACCAGTGCAGCACAGCAAGATGGTTCCAAACATCTGGACACTGCGACTCAACCACACAAAATGTGATCACTGAAGACCTTTAAAACAGTTAAGGACATTTACCTATGAGGCTAATGAGATTAATTCATTCTAAAACACAATAATAACTTGAAAGCCAGAATAAATGATGTATGAAAGTGATGACCAGGGTGGTGCGTATCATTTCCCAGAATTCACTACAGCTGCTGGACTGTGAAATTAGCTCCTATTAGACTGTACTTGTGTTTCCCTGATTAGAAAGTCTATAAGATGGCATTTTTACTAGTTTTACTGTTCAAGTTTCACCAGATGCACTGTATGTTCTTGTTCTTATGCATTTTAAAGCGTATGATATCTATGCAAATTAGAAGGAAAAAAACTTATTTGGTAATGTGGGTTTTAGACATTATGGGCTAATGAGTGTGCATATGTTTGTAACAGCTGTGGTTTGACAGAATAGATGGATATTTTCTGTTTTTATGCAACAGATAATAATCAGTTCCATAATGGAACTATGTCCTAAAACCCGATGAAATCAGAAACCAGCACTTCAAGTGTAATGGATTTAAGAGATTATTTGAATCGTTCAGGTCATTTGCATGGCAGCAGTATAGGCAAATCCATATGAGTGTTTGGAACATGATCCTCATGGTCCCATGGGCTTCTATAAGGGAGGTCTAAACCCAGAACAGGTTGTGCTGGACAACACTTTCTGTCAGAACAAAAAACATGGACACAATTTATAACTATTAAGATAATGTTTCGCATTCAAATTTCCAGGCTTCCCTGTGAGGCAGGTGACTTCGTAAAACCAAATTCTTGCAAGCATGACACAATTTGTCGGTTAGGCTTCAAAGCAGTAGGTAAATGTGTTCATGTTATCCATTCCCTGCGTGGTCAAATCTTCTAACCGCTTTGGCTTTTGTTTATATAATAACGTCAATGGAAATTTCCCATAATCTTGTTCATATTTGCATCCAATGTTCTCTGATTTTCCTAGTCATGATCACTCTAATGAATAAAGTTTAGAGCACAACTGGGGAAACTGGTGACTATGTGTTGTTTATTCAATGACTGAGTCCGTGTCCTTGGAAATTAAACTTTTATCTCTCAATTAAAACAACCCCACAGGCCCTCTTTAAAATGTCCAACATTATTGCAGTCACTCTCTAGTTAAAAAAAATGGTCAGACATGTATGCCTTAAAGGGACAGTTCACTCGAAGGGAAAACCTGTTTTACTTTCTCTGTTCTGCAGGACACAAATGCATATATTTCAATTAAAAATTAAAAATTTGAGGTTCAAAAATATTCACAGGAAAAGTGTACCACAGAAAAAAAAAAAAAGAGTCAAACAGGTTTAGAATGGCATGAGCCTGTCAGGCACGCTTTAGCTTGACGTGACTTGCTGCGGAAACGACAACAAACTGGGGCTTCAGAAATCACAGATATCATATCCTCTGCCAGACTTCAGCGCTTGATCCCAGGAACAAGGTTGGGAAACCTTTATAGTCTTAATACAGAAGGATGGGATAAGCATCAAAGAAACTTGATGTTTTAGATCATTTTCATATTTTAAAGTGCATTTACACATATTTATCACTATTAAACACTTTAAACTAAACTATTTATATAAGAGGAGGTTGAAGACTTGATGCTAACAAACTAATTAACCAGAGGTTCTGGAAATAATAAACAATAAATTAGGATACTGTGTAACTATAATTTTCTCTCTGTCTGTCAGGATGAGAAGTCATTTGCAGCTTGAGAATGCTGAGAAAGAAGCAATGTTTACCTATTTGCTTCCAGACAAAATTAAAATGTGTTAATATCTTGCACTGAATACGGAGTACTCAGTTTTACCACAACAACGTTAAAATAGATTAAAGAACAATATATTGTACAATAATCTTATATGCAAAAAAAAAAAAAACTATGTAAATACCAAATTTAGCATTACAAACTGAAATATTTTTATATTTTTGAACAGTTAAACAACTACGTTTCAATATTCAAAGACAGTGCAAAATGACTCTGCAAAATGACGTTTTGGAAGCAAAGTCATCAATTATGGCTATGTTACATTTTTCTGCCAATTCTGTGATTCACGGTTATTACTGCCAAAAACAAACTTGCCGCAGGGTCCCCTAGTGGCTCAGGAGCCCCAAGCAGCTACAAATACAGTACCAAGAAACAGCCTTGTGACTTCAACTGTCAGCAACAGTGAAGGACTTTCAGGGGGTCTTTGAATATTGAGCACAACTTAATTGGAAACAAACCCTCTCTATCAGTTACTTCGCAGTGAAGATAAATTTTAAACTTTGACTTGCGCTGCACGTTTAAAATAAGACCAATCTGAAGAGTAGAGTAAAGGCAAATCTAGATAAACGTCCTGCTAATCGAACTACAGTTGCTCTTAACAGCTAGCAGTTCAATAATTTCAATTAGTGTGTGTTCTCACCTTTGTATTTTGATTAGAACATGTTTTAATTACTTGAATTCCTTTATATGTGGGTATGTCTGTTTACTTCAGCGCAATAGATGTGGGTAGCCAATCACATTTGAGTTAATGGGCTGAGGAACATAATTAAAATGCCATCAGTGTGACTGGACTTTGGATACAGCTTTTCCCTGGAGCACTAGATCACGCTCTGCATACAGACAGCAGGAGAAAGAGAGAGAGAATGAAGAAACAAAGATAGAGTGTGAACGAGCACAAGAAATATGAACGCCGGAAACCTGGCCATAAAACCAGAAGGCACGTCAGTGCTGATGTAACTATAGGTAATGGGAAAAATGTCCGTGATTTGAGCAAAAAATTGATTAATATATTCCAGATTGTTAGATTTCATTATAGCTCATGTATGACTTGTTTTGAGCTATTACTTTCATTCCCAATGGAAAGAACGGCACAGATTCATCTTAGCACACAGCCCTGTCAGGATTCTTGGTAATGTAGCATAGAAGAGTTGGTGGCAAGGATAAATTGCATCTGTAGCCACATTAATCATATGCATTTGTTGGCTAAAAATGCTGCTTCTTGATGACTACTGCAGCCATGCTGCCAGAAACTAACAAAGAAACACTACAGTGACATCCATCACAGCAGTATAAAGGACATGGTGACAGGGGTGGTAAAGGCACTCGTTATTGACACAATTACTTTAGATCGATCATGGGGTCACTCTGTGAGTAAGTGTTTGTGTGTGGCTTTTAGCAGATTGGGGGGGGGGGGGGGGGCACCTAAATAAAGCTTAAATCCACCTAATTAAAGCTTAAATCCTCCCAAAACAACATCAAAACATTGGGGGAAAGGAGCCTTGAAAGGTCACATACTAGGAAGCTTAAAAATTTTCTTATTAAGATAAAGTAAAATGTCGACCGCCCTAAAATAGGCCATACTGTTGACACCGCCTGAGCAAAAGAAAACAAAATATACATTTAATCGCAGAACGTGTTATAAATCAATATAAGTGAGGATTTTTATTTAAAAGGTCATTGTAGCCTTTCTTAATCCAGCTGTTAAGCTGAATGTTATGTTTATAACCCAATCCAAGAAAAAGTGTCAATTAGTCGATTCAAATTCCTTTTCTTAAATCTTCTGATGTTGACATGGAACAGTTCTATACTTATTAATGCACTGCGTTCAGTATAAAAGAAAGTGGAGGTCTGCTGGGTAAGGAATAATAGTAATATTCAATTCTTTTTGCTCTCAGATCTTATTAATTTCATTGAAGACAACCTGAGAAAGAACAGACACAAGTAATAATGAGAGTAAGTTTACAACTCAGAGAGGTTAATACTTAAACAGCGCTACCAGAGAAAGGTTTAAAAACACCTAGTCATTATTTTTCCTATTTCTACTTTAGACTTTTATAAAGATGAATAATCTAAAAAAGTTTCCAAACCTATAAAAACTAACTCTTTAAAGTCACAACACAGTTTCACAGACGAGGCTTAAGCCTAATCCTAGACTAAAATGGAAATCTGAGCAGTTTTTAATTAAAGGAACTTGCACTGACAGTTCTTAAAACATGTCAGTGCCTTTGTTTTGTCTTAAGATGCATACCAATAATGCTTTTTTCTAAAGGCATGTTTATAAAAATTACTTAAATGTCCCAATTGAACTATAGCCTAATTTTGGTTTAGGCTAAGCCTTGTCTGTGTAACCGGGTCTTGATGTATTCTCTTAGCCGGTCTCAAATCATGTTATTTTTCTACTAATTTTGAAGATCTTTAAGGAGACATTTAGTAAGCTTGACCAAACTTTTGACTGATAATGGATTATTGGTATTTTTCATTCAATATTGTACACAGGTAACAGTGTTATGTTCAGTATGTTAGATATGCTTCACTTTTACTGTTGTTGTTGTTTACTGTTGTATGTTCTTAGAGAGTGAGAGACTTTGCCCTGTTATAATACCTCTGAGAAAAGCTATAAATGGCTATCTGACTCCTAGACAAGTCTAAACGGGACGGTATGAAGATAATTATTCAGTCTGGGACATCCCTTTATCATTTTTGCCTTCTTTGCCTCATCTTTTTTTCTCATCTGATATATTCATTATTCATTCCTTCATCACAGCACTGGCCCCGCAGGATGGATGGGTAAAGATCACTCCACATAAATGCTTCCTTATTTCTCCCTTGGTGCTCCCTCGCTGTCCAAGAAGAAAGAGAAAACAGAAGCAGAAGAGAACAGAGCACAGATAAAGGTAAGGAATAGATGAGAAGGAAAGAACAAGAAAGAAATATTAATGGAGCGGTTCACCCAAAAATTTACATTTTGTCATTAAATTCCATGTCGTTCTATTGGAAACTTGTTCTCTTTCTTCCGCACTTTAAAAAAACGACTGAGACTGTAAAACATGCTAGACTACTATAAAAACTAAAAACTGGTTAAGTTTTCTTCATTTAATGCACATTAGGTTTTATGCACTGTATGATGTTGAACATTGCATTATTTTTATGTAATACATGTTGGCGTTTTGTATTTGTGTCTTGGAATTAGTATTTCCTCTTAAAAAAGCTACTTGCAATGAGCCTGTATTTTTAAGGTGGTTGACAGTATATTATATATGAAAAAAAAAACAGGACAACTTCTGTGAGCTGACATTTTTACTGTAAATTGAATGGATTTGGGATTTTACATGGATCAGTGCATGGAACAAAAACTAAACGTTTGGCAGAAGGTTTTGGATCATTATATGTGCACACTGCCAAGCACAATAAATAACAATTTTACAAAAGTGTTCTTCAGACTTCTCCGCCACCGTTTACATGACCCATGAGATCTAATTTGCTGTAAGGCACATCAAACTTGCTGCAGTGCTCTTCAAGGAACTATTTCTGAATTAAACATGCTAAAATGAGATTTGAACGCTCTGTCACTGATGTCAAACACTACTGTTTTTTTGTTTTGTATGGCAGTCCAAGAGTTTAAAGACCATCCCCTCAGAAGGTCAAACATCTAATTTGTGTTTTCTAGAAGAAAGAACAAAATACTGAGTCAGAACAGCATGACACAAATGAAAACATCTTCTAACCTTTCCTGTGCATCATTCATTCTCTCTCACATACACCCAAGAGAGACATCGAACTTGTCTGTCCCCTTACTCAGCCCCACGCTGCTTCAAAGAGGCTGAAGCCCTTTCCTTCATCAGATCTGCTCATTAAAAGCAGCACAGCCTCTCTTCTTTTCATTCTGTCGTCCTCTTTCGCTCGCTCACTCACTTACATTTCACTCTCTGATATGACATGATAAATTTATAATTTCAATCACACTTGGGGTGGGGTGGAGGTCTTACCAAAAAATAGCACTCAGATATACGCCGCATTAATTTTGAAAAGAGAGTTGAGATGATCTTCACCAAAAGGCTGCTACTGTAAGTGCAAATGAGGGCAGAAAATTTTAATCATGCTGAAATAATAATGTGCAAAGAGAACAAAAATAAGATTGTGATGTCTGATATAAAGTTTAGTGCTAAGGCAATAACTCTTAAGAACAGCCGAAGGCAAATTAAATATGAGCCAAATATGAATTTCTGTAATGTAATGTAAGTTATTGTTGTGCTTAATACTTAATGTATGGCAAAATGCAATATCGGGAATATGATGATGAGTTTAATGAACTTTTTAAAAGTTAAAAATGGTTTTAGAGTTGGCTAACTGTTAGGTTTGTAATTCAGTAAAGTGAAATGATTAAATTACTCATTGATATCATCAATCAACAATGTTCACATTCTGTGAAAGGCATAAGACTAAGAAATGGTTTGTCCATTCAAAATGCTTGGTCCAAGCATTTTAATTAACTTTCAACGTATATGCACAATGTGCAATTTAAAATGTAGTTGAAAAATCAATACGGAAAGTTCTATCAGGTAACACATTTTACTTGAAGGGGTGTGCATAAGACTGACATGACACCTGACTTGACATTACACTCAGTTATGTGATTTTTAATGCAAAGATGACACTGTTTGAGATCCCTTTGTCATGACAATCAATACTTAATAACCTGTCCGTGTCTATGTCATGACAACTTGACATTACGTAGACAATACAAAATATATATATATAATAAAAATATAAATATTATTTTAGAAAAACATAATATTGACAGAATATTAACACTGAAAGAAACTTCATGACATTTTAATGACAAATCTGATCCCACAAGATCCAGGGGGCATCATTCGATCCAGATCCAACTTCTCCCACCTTACATACATACATAAACCTAGCCATCTAACTGCTGTGTTTTAAGGCCATCTTCAGTACACCAGATGCAAATATCACTTGTGTCACCTGACACCAGCCCATCTCTCAACAATTCTCATAAATTGATATTATGTATGTATGTGTGTGTATTTGTTTTGTTTTTACAGAGGTCAGAGTGGCTACACTTATGCATTTCCATATGAATATTTCAGGGAACAAATTCATAATGAGATTCCTAAAATCCAAATATTGTATTGTAGTTAGCAAGATCATCATGTATCAAACTGTAACAACCAAATTGTGGAAGAGCCAAAGAAATACAGTCCACCTTCCAACAGTGGAAAAGCATGCTGGGGACAGTACAGCGTAACGCCTTGTCTCTGTGTACTGCCCCCCTGGGGCTGGAGGGGGGAGGGGGGTTGAGGAATGTTCATTAGGGCAGACAGCACGACACTGGGAGGAGGGCAGAGCAGATAGTGGCAATCGATGGGGCAGGGTAATTAAAGAGCTGTGTGTTGGAGGAAAGGCGGGTCAGTACCGGTAAATAAAGTAGACTCACAGCCACACAGACTACAGCAGTGACACATCGAGAGCCTCCGTGATCACTAACACACACACACACACACACATACACGTATATATACACTATTTATAGCAACATGGTTATGAAGTTACTCTTTTGTCCCTTTTCCTGCTACTGCATACTGTTTTGTGCTATTTGTACAATTGGCTTAAATGGATAGTTTATTCAAAAATAAAATATTGTAATTCCAAACCTTTAGTTCATCTTCAAAACACATTATTTTATATTTTAATAATTCCTGGAAAGTTTCTGCGCATTTCAATTTCACCAAAACTCACATTGTTCATTGATTCTCATGGATTACGTTAAAAATCATCTTAAGAACTTTCTGAAGCATTTAAATTTTGGTGATACCGTATGGACTCTGAATGGAAGGGACAAAAATTTCCCAGTGGCAAAAAAAAAACAAACATCTTAATTTGTCCAGTGGGATTGGGATAACAAGAATGAGTAAGTGATAATTTACATTCTTGAGTGAACTAACCCTTTAAAGGGTTAGTTCGCCCATTTAAGACATGAAGTTGTATGCAATCCTTACCAGCACTACAGTGTATACACACCGA
>JAUCMT010000024.1:9258045-9270047 GCA_032357475.1 Enteromius thamalakanensis | reverse complement strand
ATATTAAATAATAAATATATTTTAAATATATTATATAATAATAAATATATTTTAAATAAATTATATAATGATATATTACTCCATATAAAATTATAGAAATAATATATATACTTTTAATTTTCATATAAAATTCTATTTTCTACAAAAATGTATCTACTGATCATTTAAAAGATGTTCCTAAAATTTTACTCATTAAAGAAACAATGAATGTGTGTAAATATCTTTGGTAGAAATTGTTTTGGGCTCTTTTATAGCACACCTGTCTTGTTAATATGAATTAATTTAACGGAATTATCAACCTTGAATTTAACCTTATATATTCTGAAAAAAAAATGTGTAATAATAATAATAATAATAATAATAATAATAATAATAATTTTCATACAAGGTAAAATTTTCTTCTGAAATAGTTTTGGGTTCTATCTTTAAACATTTAATAGAAATGTTAACCTTGCATTTTTAGCTTCAATTTCAAGATCAGAAATAATGCAAATGCAATGCAGTTCTCTATAATTGTGAAGTTGTGTGTAGAGGAAGCTGGTCAGTAAGAGGTTAAACAATTGTGTGTGTCTCATTGATCCGGACCAGCTGGGAAAAATCATTTTTGGCTTGACTGTGTCTCTTTGAAAACACAGGGTAAGAATGATATAAAATGGGCTATTTTGGGACAAATCAGTAAAATGCAGCACAAAATAATAATTACAATGACACATTAAATAAAGATCCAGATCTGGAGCAAGGGAGCAATGAAAGATCTTTGTGTTTATCCCCTTTTGTATTTTGACAATATTTGGCCCATTCATGATTAGATTCATGCTATGATGCTACTGTAACATGACAAATCTTTTCAGTTGGAAAAAGATTGATGCATTAATTATTCCGGTCTTTTATTATTAGTCTAAATTATTTACAATTAGCATTACATGAAGACAGTGAACTCTGGAGTGGTGTCAATGCAAAATGGACTTAAGATTGACACCCTATGTGCCAGTTGCTTCTGAAATTTTAACATTAAGTAACAGCATAAACAAAACATTAAAAACAAGATTTCATGAGATGAGAAAACTGCTGAGATCTGCAAAATAACTTTATCTCCGTCATCAGCTAAAATGACCCATTCATGACCTCTTGAGGCCATATATGGTTGTATTTTTAAAATCTGAAATATATACTGAACACAGATATTCATATGTATTGACGTCAATTTTATATTCAGTAAAAATGGTGCATAAATTTTAACTGCTAATGCGGAATTTTGTCATGTAGCCTAATTTGGAACCAGAAACAGAAAGAGCACATTCAACACAGTTTCTGAAGAGGAAAAAAAATCTACCCAGTCCTTTTTACTACTAGCCTATACAGTTTGTAATTTTCCTCAGATAGCTAATAAAACAAATGACAGAACCTCTGTTTTACTAGTGAAAGGATTCATACGCGATGTCAATTTTAACCTTTTACAAGCTTTATTTTAGATGCAATGTAAAAGCAGAAGTCTACCTGATCTCATGAACGAGACTATAAATAGTACGCCAAATATAAAACGAAAACTCTTGGTATTTATACGCAAAAATGGACTTTGGCGTATATATGCTACGCGATGGGTAGGATTAATTTTGTGGGATAGATGCGTATCATATGCACGCGAAACCCGCGTATTATACGCAAGAAAAACACGTGCGTGTCATGTATACTTATGTGTATATCACGTGGCATAGGACCTATACATACCGTTTTTTTTCGTATCAATACCACGAGTTTCCGTTTTTTTTTTTGCAATTTTATACGCATAAAATTACACAAATACAAAGTTTATACGCACTTTAATGAGGAGCAATAGCCAATAATATAATTTATGGGTCAAAATATCGATTTTTATTTTATGCCAAAAATCATTAGGATATTAGGCAGTAGAGATTGTGTCCCATGAAGATATTTTGTAAATTTCCTACCTTAAATATATCAAATAGTCTATAAGAATGTTTGATTAGTAATATGCATTGCTAATAACCTCATTTGGACAACTTTGAAGGACATTTTCTCAATTTAGATTTTTTTTCTTTCCTTTGCAGCCTCAGATGCCGGATTAGTGGGAAGCTTATTTATCCAGCTAATGTATAAATATCAATTAAAAAAAGACAGGTTTTAGGGTCCAGGGTGACATTTAGCCAGCAGAGGTGTGTGTGAGCGCTGAATGTGTTTTTGTGCGCGCGCGTGTGTGTGTGTTCGCTGGGTGGAGCACCAGTGTACGACAGGTCTCGTCTCTCATTGCGGCGGCTGGAGATCCATCGAGCGGCGGCGGAATGTCGCTCCGCTGTCGGTGTGCGTGAAGAGCAGGTGGAGGAAGAGGAGGAGGATGATGATGATGGAGGAATCCGACAGCATCCCCTGCACCGCGGAGGACGGACTCCTGTCGAGCTGGAGATGGAACAGAACCGCCAGGGATCAGGTCCAAATCAAGCAGAAGATCCGTGATCTGCCCGGGTTATTAAAGCACGGACTGAACCTGCGCAAAAAGAGCGTGAGTTACCGATATATGCGTGATGAAGAATGTGTGTTTCGTGATCAGTACACCACCCATATATCCACCATCACTGATATTACAATGCTGTGGATGCGCACGAACAAGCCGACGGAACGATTGATGCGTGTTGTCAACGCGTTAATGCGCTATTCCAAATGTCATTGATTATGAAGGAGAGGCTGTGATATTTTTTTAAGTTGTGGTATCTAAGGCAACAGAGATCCACACACACACACACACACAGTCAGATACACGAACACACACTCATACACACAAACACACACACCAGCTGTAACTTCCCAACATGAAAATAGAAAATGTTCTGCGGTTCATATTTGCTGGATTTGATTAATATTCGTTGCAATATTGCGCCCTTATACAAGTTACCATGGCAACCATAGTTTCAGCCAAAGTACCAATACATCAGTTTTGTAGCTGCTGTTTAAAGATGAATTAATGTAGGATGCTTTGGGAATATTCCTGTCATTTTTGTTGAATTTCCTTTTTCACCCTGGTGCCTATTTACCACAGTTTTTATTTATTTTAATAATAGATAGAAACTGATTGCCATATTGCATTTTGTAATGGCAGACTTATATTTTTAAAGGCTGAAGTGAGGGTGTTTACAAAATGTAAGCTACTATGGTTTTTTAAGACATATTTGTGGTCTTTGGAGACTTTCTATAGCTGATATATGAGCTATTTGTTATACGAGTACTGTTCTGCAGTTTTATAGATTATGCATTATTGTTGTAATATCGCATAATGTGGTTGGTGTTATTTAAAAGATGTTCAATATGACATCACAAGTGCTAATGTTCTGTATATTTTCAAGTGATCGTGTAAATATATGCTATTCAAATGCACTGATCATGATTGACCACGATTGAAGCGTGGCACCGTCACAGTAGGTTTTTTGTATGGAAAGAGCTGATATATATTCTGTTTATACACTCGTGATAGAGGGGCTATTCAGCGCTTCAGAGGCTTGAAGACGGGAATTGTTTTGCTGGTGTGTGTGTGTTTGGGTGAATATCTCTCAGGCTTGAATAATGGTAAGGATGAGAGTGAATCCACTGTTATCAATGAAGACTTTTGTAACTCTTGAGTTTCTGTAACTTCTGTTGTTTATAGACTTTCAGGCATTAACATCACTTCAGGGTTCTCCAGGGTTTCGTCTCTTTGTCTTTGATGTGATGCTCGAGATGTCTTTTACCGTGAGGTTTCTTACGGCTTCGAACAGAATGTTTGGTTCAGGCTCATTTGACTCGATTCATCCGCCCCGGGGTGATTAGAGAATTAAAAAATGAAAGCCTCATTAGTGCTAAATGAGAAACAAATATAACACTCGTGACATTTGTTTCCTTGTGTGCTGCAATGACAGCAACTACCGGAGCGTGTGTTTATCAGGTTCTGCTGCTGTAAAATACATCTGCAACAGCGGATGCTGTAGGAGAACCTTTTAGAGTCATGATGAGACTGTTTTGCTGTTATCTTATACACTGAAAACACAACAATTGTCATCAATGATAAAGCAATCAAGTTATTGTCATTAGTTTCTCTAGTTCAAATAACGACAATCATCCAAAATGCAGATGATATTGTTTCTTCATCAGATTTGGAGAAATGGAGCATTGCGTTACTCACCAGCGGATGTTCTGTAGTGAATGGGTGCCGTCAGAATGAGTCCAAACAGCTGATGCAAATATCGCTAAAATGCATAAGTAATCCAACATCTGGAGAAGTGAAAAGCTGTATGTTTGTAAGAAATTAATCCACCATTAAGATGTCTTCAAACAGTTGCTTTTAAAGACATCTTAATGGCAGATTTGGTTCTTACAAACACACAGCTTTTCCGTTTTTAAGACATTAACTGATGGACTGGAGTGGTGTGGACAACCTGATCTCACGGCAATTCGTACGTATTTTACAAGGTGGCTAATTCGTACGACCTCACTCGTATGAATTCATACGATTTATTCTAAATCGTACATATTTTACGAGATGGCAATTCGTATGAATTTGTACGAATTACCTAAACATAACCCTGCCCCTAAACCTACCCATCACGTGATTTTAAACAAATCGTACGAAATCGTACAAGTGAGGTCGTATGAATTAGTACGAATTGGCACAAATTTGGCACCTCGTACAAATACGTATGAATTGTTAGTGAGACTGTGTTGGATATTCCTAGGTATGTATGATATAGAAAGCATTAAATGAGACCACCACAAGCAGAATGATAACTCGACATGTTTCACAGAGATTTCCTAACATGCTTCTTGGTTGAAACCCTTTCTACATGGCCTGTAACTGCACATTCTGTAATCCTCTCTTGAGCCCAGGACTTGCTCAACCATACTTTGATCATCCGAAATGCAAAATAGACCCTACTCAAAGCTTGTCATTATTGTTTCCTCTCAAGAACGGGTGTCTTATTAATTTCTTCTAACCCAGTGGATATTATATTTCAGCTCTTTAAAGCCAAACAGAAATGAAAGTTTAGATGAGGACAGTAAATGATAAGGCTAAACCCCTCACAGCGCGCCTGTTACACAACCATATGGACTGCTGTTTTGTTTCTATCGCATTAACAATGTGACAGTTGATTGAATGTAGCATTTTTAACAAATCTTCTCTCTTGATTATCTGTAATCCAGGTGTTACGCAACAAGGACAAAAACACATGCTTGTTTCTCTTTAATTTGTGGTTAAATAGCTTTTTAATTGAAACTATTGATGAATAATTAACACAAGACTAATTCTGTTTACCATAGTGAGGTGTCAATCACAATGAAGGTTAATGGCTGTTGTAGAATTAATATTCTAATGTCATCTAATTACTTTGACATATTGCGTGCGTGTAGGTGTGACCTTTAATAAAAATAGACTTTTTTTTCCTGAGAAAACTCTGGAAAATGTAGAGGAGGAGCATTATAGCATAAAAGAGATGCAAAATGCAACTTGTTTGAATTGACATACTGTTTCAAGCAAAAAATCTGAGAAATATCCATATTTTCTTTGAAGACTACCACCACTCAAGTCTAAAGAGGTAACGGCGTAACTTGAATCCAAAAGTGAGACTTATTGCTTTTGATGGTTTGAAAAAGAGGACATAATTGAGTCCTGAAGTGCACAGACTACCCTGTAATTGCAAATTAATTCAGTCTACTTAAATTCTGTTCCCTGAGGACAGAGAACATAGTACACACACAAAAAATCAATTAATTTAATTTAATGAGATAAGGTACAGATTGTTTATCAGACTGTTTTCACTTTGCAAATTCAGAGTTTAATGAAATTATCCTGTACGTGTGTGATGTATATTTTAAAGTTGGGCACTGAAAAAGAATGTGTTCCGGTTCTGCCACCTCTGCCTATTCTAGGTAAGATATCACACACGCAGAGTCTCTTAATTCCAAAGCAGCTAAAATACACTTGCTAATGAGCCAAATTGCTCAAATCGTACGTGGGATGCAAGTTGGAGGCTGGATGTCTATAGTTAACATCCGAAAGCAGCTGGGAAAGATGTTCTTCCAATTTAAAGGTCTCCCATACAAGCAAATGGGTTTTGCATGCACCAAGGAACATAGAAAGAAAGCCTAGGGATTTAGAAATAAAATTGTTAAGTGATTTTCTTAACTGGGCTGATACTGTTCCTCAAACAGAGCTTGATACGTGCACTCTTCACACACGGTTTGTCATGTATGCAGCTCAAGACTTGGGCCTCAGAGACCGCCTCTACATCCTATCCTTTCCAGTATTGACCTCTTTGAAAGATTAATTGATTTACTCTAACACCAAGGGAGAAAGTTAGAAGAGAGGATGGATATTAGGATTAAGAAGAAGCTGAAAAGAGGCAAAGAAACAGAACACGATCAATCACAAGTAAAATGTGATCACTCAAAACGTGCCAACACTGATGAGATGTCCATACCTAAAGCGATAATTCACCCAAAAGAGAAATTTTGTGTCACTATTTTAATCACACTCACGTCATTCCAAACTTATATGATTAGCTTTTTTCTTTGAAACAGTGGTATTTTTGAAGATTTATCAAATTGCTTTCCTCCATACAATTCTTCTAAATACTCAAATTTACATCCTTACACACCAAAAAACTTGTTTGGCCAACATGTTCCCCATTCACTTTCATTGAATGGAAAAGAGCAGCTTGGGTTTAGTTTCTGCAAAACAGTCTTTTACAATATACCAGCTTCAAATACCAATTCAAGTGCTTTTTGTAAACTGTTTGTTAGTTAACATGACATCAAAAGTCAACATAATGCATCTAAATGCATGTTATTGATATCATTGTGAACGAAACATCCATTTGTGTTTTGAAGCTAGCATTTTTAAGTGACTTCTCCAATCATTTTATCCTGGTAAAAGCCTTTCTTACAGTCTACTGCAAGCTCATGTTCAGATTTCCCTCCATCCAATCAACCAATAAACTGAACCAAGTCCTGGCCTACATATTTTTTTTTCTTTTTCAATAATCCGACTGTTTCTTTCGGCCCCATACCAACACAAAAAAAAAAGATCTGTTATTACTCCCGTTTCATGGTGACTTTGTGACACTTTATTTTATCTAGCCAACAGTGAGTAAACTCTGGAAATTATGGGAAGGGAAAAAAAAAAACACACACAGCCAGGGTAAACAAGACGTCCTCACATATTTCTGGCGACACCGCAGAGAAGCTAATCTCTATTGAGGCCCGTTGTCAAGCTGACAGAGAGAAAAGCAGAGGCGATTGATCTGATCCGCTCTCATTAAAAGCAGAGCGGCAGATTTCCTCTGAGCTTTGGTCCCTACAGTGCAGCAAGGGTCAGCCATTAGAGCCGGAGCTGCAAACAGAGGGAGAAATATTAAAAGCTTACAGGCAGCTTTAACACAGTGAGGTACTAAGGGGGCTGACAAGGAGAGAAAAGGGGCATTAAGCCTCATTTCGGGGCTTGTGTTTGCAGACGCGCATCAGCATGAAATGGAGTGAGAAATGCAAAGTGGCACAAACTGCAAAATCCACTCATCATGACATGAATAAATAAAAACAGTGTTTTCACAAGTAAGATGATGGCTGGCTCACAGGGCATGCTTTGCGGAAGAACACTTTGAAAGAATAGAATAGAAAAAACTTGAAAGGAGCCCTCTTTCATTTTCTTTTTCTGTGGAAAATGTCAAAATATATTGCCGCGGGGATTTCACCAAAATACACAAACACTCTTCCTGTAAACAATTTGCAGCTGATGGCTCTTAAGTACACACACACACACACATTAGGTGGATTCTGTGGCATGACAGTTTCCTGACAGCAAATTGTCCTCATCAAAAGCTTGTTTTGATATCAAAGCCCTTGTTTGCATGAAGCATTAATGAGAACCGGAATGCATAATGTCACGCTAATATTTGAGTGTGACTTTCGAGCAGCAAAAACTCAATGATGTAACCAGGCCGGCAAAAAAAAAAAAAAAAAGGAGATACACAATCTCTCACACACTTCCTTGACGGAAGACAGCTGCAGCCGGTGCTTTTATTTAACTCACATTAATGTCACAGCCCTTCGATATACAATCATTTGTCCTGAATCAGTGGAGCTAATCAAAGCCAATAAGGCCCACAGGATGGACAGTGGGCAGAGAAAACGGTGTTTGTGGTGGAAGCATGCGTGGGTGGTTTGTTTGCAATATATAATAATATTTCATTTTATGCACAACACAATCACAATTTGTGATATACAGTGAGGATCACACACTGTGACTGTCATCTTTTGACTTCTTTTTCATTTGTTTCCTGACCCCTATTGCTTTTAAAATGTGTAAAAGTTGTGAGGCGGGATGCAGAATAAATGTTTCATATCCTCAATAACCAACCCATTATATCCTCCATATCTACAAAATTGTATTCCTGTCCATGGATGCAATTACACTACGACAATTAGCTACAGCGCACTGAACTATGGGATTAATGGCTCTCTCTCACCTATTAGATCTGTTTCGGCACACTGTGACCGCTCACATTGTGCGTCAGTCACCTTGAACGGGCTAAAACACACGTGCAGCAAATAACACACTCAAAAAGAATTCAAAGCGATGCCTGCTGTGCCAATGGTTTTGCTGAATTGTCGTTTACACATTCTCTTTCTGTCAGAGCAAAAGTAACGCTGTATTCTTTTGCTTGGTTTTTATTTTATTATTTATTTAATGATTGAGTAATGAAGGACTCATGAATAATGTTCCCCCATGAACATTCACATCATTTGAAATGTATGGACGGCCGTTGCAGCGATCTGACACGCAGCCAATCTAGAAAGCAGACAGGAAAGGTGATTGAAATTCATTGCTTTTGTATGTGTGTAATTTGTTAGTAGATCAGATCTCGCATGCCAATTCCAACACGAACTGAGCTTTTTCAAACCTTCAATTAAATAAAGGCACCATAAGAAGTTTGGGCTGGATTGGAGGTTGGTGTGTCTGCCGTCACAAGGGTTTGATGACAGATGACGGGTTAAAAGTGTAACCAAAAAAAATCTTTCTGGTGAAAGCTGCAATGTTAAATAAGCTCTAACAGTCTCTGTGTGGCCATTTGTAGCTTGCATACTTAAATGATGTGCTGTAAGCCCGTACCCAGCTGTTATACGTTATGCCTGTGCCCAGATTTAGCAAAACACATTTGCGATACAAACTTGCATATTGCTTTTGAGGGACACATGCAGAGATTATCCAAATGACTGTAAACAGGCCTCTAGACCACGACTACAAAAATAAAAACGGACGACAATCATTTAAATCCCAGTCTGGACAGTTTTTTGTGCATCAATCTGCATTTTTTTAAAGATATAAATCGCATTATATATAATTTTCTGCAAACAGCAATGAACAGTGAAAAGACCCATGAATGTCAGATTAGAAAAGAAATTACTATTACAAATGGTTATTTTTAATAAAAATAAATAAATAAAATAATAAGAGTAAACAAACATTGGCTGCATCCAAAAAAGAAAAAAAAAAATATTACATGTACAGAAGGCAAAAACCCACTATTTCTGCCATGATTCTGATGTGTGCATAAAATGGAGAGTTTATTATCTGTGAAGTAGTTATTGCTTGCTTAAAAGTTTTTTTTTTTAAATTGCAGTTTGAATCAGACACACTGAATCATTCAGTGACACTAATGAGCTTGAAGCTAACTTATGTACTAAATAGCAAGTTGTGTGCAATTTGAAAAGATATGGAAACCAGAATTACTTATGATTTGTGTCCTTAAACTAGGTAAGCAACACAACTGGAGTTTTGTGTCGAGTCGAACAGTGGGGTCTAAGCCCCAGCGGGCCCCTCTCTGATTACAGCAGTAATTGTAGATGTCCCACTGTAAGGTGGTAATTAAAGAAGATGAGGAGATTTTCACATTAAGGCAATCTGAAATTGCTGACGGGTCACTGGGCTGACACAGCACGTGGGGCAATCCTTTATCCTTTATCTCTGAGCTGCACACAGCGAAAACGCGTGGCAGGGTTCAGTTAAAATAAACCAGCCTGTAATTATGTCCATCTGGGTAGGGTGTGATTGGGATATTAAAAGTAACTGAAGTGTGATTTTAAGGCTATATCAAAGAGTAGGTCCCCCACTGCTCTCCCTGACGTTATGAACACCTGAGCAGTTCGAGATTTTCTTTATGGATTTGGATGGGATGCTCGAAACTGCACCTGCTCTGCAAAAGCCTTGAGAGACAATCAAATCTCAAGAGCTATTAGCTTTCTCTCTATAATGCTAATAATAACATGAAGCATGAAATAATGTGCTATCGGGAAAATTTATATACAAAAGGCATACATTTGAATTGCTGAATTTATCATTACTGTGTTTTAAATATTCATATAAATAAATAACAAAATAAAAATATGTTTTACAGCAACAATACTACACTGTATTAAAAAAGAGGGTGCCAATACTTTTTCTGAATTTAAAAACATATAAATAAATAAATTTAAACAAACTATTTGGTGATAAAATCAAAAACATAAACTTAATCCAGGCTAACTGTTTCATGCAAGTCACGTCCGAGACAAGAGACAAAGATATTGCCACTGATCTGTGAGCAAAAACTGAAAGCTGCAATCAATCAAACAAGAGTTAATGTCCTTCCTGTGTCTTTTAAAACAAAAATGAATGTTGTTTCAGCCTGAAAAATCACCATCGAAACTACTACATGCGGTTTAATTAAGTAATAGAAAATGAGGTGCAAAGAAACCCATAATACTGTAGTCGCGCTTCCGAGAACAAGCAATATCACAGTCAGTCCGATATTGAGTGCTTCAGCAGTTTAAAGAGTGAGGCACTGAGTGATGATCGCTTTTTCTTGTATTTACTTTTTTAAAAATCTTATCGTTATACAAAAGTGATTTTAGAAACGCATTTGGCTGACATGTTTTAATATTATGTTGTTTAAGATCCATTGATTAAGACACAATGAATACAGTTTTATTGCATTGAATCTGACTGGTCTGAATAATTATACTAATAATAATAATAATAATAATAATAATAATAATAATAATAAATAAACCCAGCAATTGAAAAACCTTTTAGCCAATTACATCTCTGCTGACAAACGCTGTTTAATTCTAATAGGACTTAAAAATCAGTTGCATAAAATAAGTGGCACTTATCTATTTAGCAGCTCAGACAGCAGTGGCACTACTGGAATTCTCTATGAATCCATTTACCTTACATGCACAATAAATCCCCACACATGGTTCATACGCTCATCACCTGATTCATTATAATGTTCATTGTAATATTCTTCCATCCACTGCTGAGGATTATATCTGGATCATATTCTGCATTAGGGATATTTGCTATCTATGCAAAAGCTGCAACATACAATATCCCACGGAAGGCGTACAGCCCTATTATTTCTATATTTTTAGCCCTCACGTCCTTCCAAAAACTGAATATTGAAATCCATGTAAAGACATTCGGGGGAAATGTTTACAGCCGCATATGAACATTGCTTATGACCCTGAGTTTAGTTCCTTATTATAATATATCCCTGCTGGCACAGTTTCCCATGACTCTTACTCTGATTGCTTCTCTCCTCTCAGCCTCTAGTTCTCTCTCTTTCTCCATTCTCTGTATCCTCATGTCCTTTCTAGGATAACAAGAGTGCACGGGGCCCACGGCTACATGCTCCTTTAATAAGAAGAACATAAACATTGATGTGCATGTTTAACTTCTGTGTCACCATCTCTTATTCTGTGGCTCTGTTATTCATTACAAACACAATGTCATGCACAAGCACAAGTCTTTTGGAATTTTTATGTTCGTGGCTTTTTACAAATAGTCAAATATTGTATATCAAAGCTGACATCATCAAAAGTCATCCTCCATGATAAAAACAGACATTTAAAGGAGAAGTTCACTTTCAAAAAAACTTTTGCTGAAAATTTACTCACCACCATGTCATCCAAGATGTCCATGT
>JAUCMT010000024.1:9238560-9257945 GCA_032357475.1 Enteromius thamalakanensis | reverse complement strand
GACATGGACATCTTGGATGACATGGTGGTGAGTAAATTCCCAGCAAAAGTTTTTTTGAAAGTGAACTTCTCCTTTAACAAACACACGAAACTGTGAAACTTTCAAAATTTCAAAAATTTTATTGTAACTTTGTAAGACAAGCTTAGCATGTTGCGCGTTTTAACTTTGTTTATAAACGTCTTGACACTCATCTCTAGACTCTTTTTAACACTGCTCATTTGCGGAGTGACGTGTGTGACATCATATAAATTGCAGGTTCTTATCTGGAGCTGTGTCTAAATACACTTACTGTACTCTTGTCACTTGTTCATTATTTAGTAAACCGCGGCATTCACTAATGAGTATCCCTTTTATCCGTTTTTGGGTTTAGAATTATAAGAGTAATCTCTATAGAGCTTGTGTGGAAGATTTACAAAAATGTAGTTACTAATTTAAATTTCTACCATGACTTTTACTACCCAGATTTGATTTGATTTTATCACACACAAAACAACTGGTGCTGCAAAAAGAGGATTTTTAACTTTAATAAAACCAAACTTGAATGACAGTCATTTGAATGAGCCCACACTAGCATGTGTACTACCTATTAGTATAATGCTATTATTTCATCCTATCAATTCTGTGGGCTTAAAGGACTGTATAGCACACATTTCTCTAGAGTTTTTGTGGGAAATTCGCAAATTAACTTAAGATACAATGACTGGATATAAACTGCATATAAATTGGGTTTTTTTAAAAAAACTCATAGTTTATAGTGAATTGTGGATGTATCATTTTTACTTTTACCTGATTACCATCTTACTTTGCCATGCTGGCTCTTCAGTCTCTCTAAATAAATTTGCTACCGAATTAGAACAGGAGTTCAAGTTACTGCCGCTTCAAAACAGCATAATGAACCATTCGTTTATAACCAAAAGTGGTATCAGCTTAATGATTTTTCGTTTGTAGCAATTGTAGTTAAACCTAGACACTATCAAAGCATGAACACAAATAGTGGGAATTCTGTTGCTGACATGAAAGGACACTTCCTCTGTCTACGTCGTGAAATGTTAAAATCACTAATGATGTCAACAAGCTTTATACCATCATGCTGAACATATTTTCACAAGATTAATAGTTTTTCTTCATGTGAGTATTCTAAATGTATGGTTGGCACTCATTTCTGGAACACCACATATCTGATACTAAGAAATTATGAAACGAATAAGCTTCATAATGAGCAATGTTAAAGTTGTGCAAGGTGCCCCAAGACTCAAACCTTATGCTTTCACACCTGGTGCATTCAAGCTGAATGCGAAAACCAGCAAAGTTATGCACAGATGATTCCTCTCTTCCTTCCATAATGGCTTTAGAAGATTTGCAATATAGTTGCATGGACTAATTTTATGGTACCTACCCACAACCCGGATTACTCTCTTTTATTGTACAGCAAAAATCTACTTTTTAGCTCGTTTTGAGTTCCCTGGACAAATAAAATGAGACTGAACATAGAAAGAAAGGCAGAAAGATTGTGTTATGAACATTTTGACAGCAAACTTAAGTTATTTAAGTTATTGTTTAGAAAGAGCATAGAGACATTTAAACATTTAAACAATAGTGCATTTTTCTTCACAAAGTCATCATAACTTATTTTTCAATTTACTGTCCCTTTAAAAACATCTCTTAATGACAAAGAAATTATTTCCAAATGACCATAAAATATTAGCCCATACAACCCATTAAGTTAAAAAAAACAGCATGCCAAAAGTTATGACATGTCAAATCACATAATCAACATGCTGCTAAAATAATCACTCCAAGACTCTTGATATTGAAGACTTGGTCTTAAGGTTCCTTCATTTACACCTGGTTAAGATTTGTCATTTGATGTGTCATTTGACACTCAGCGCAAGGTCATGCTTTGACATACAGTTATGCAAACAAACTGTCAAGTGTAGGTGGAAATGTTCTTTTCATAAGTTTTCATAACTGTTAATTAGCAGCTATAAGATAATGGAAAAGGTAAGGCTGTCTAGCAGTGTAATTGCAATGGTTTCGCAGAAATATATACTACACCCACAAATGTTGTATTTATTGAGTAAGAATTGTATGGAATTAACAGACAAACAATTGGAGGGTGTTTTTTTTATTATGGAATATAGGGTAGCGAACAAGTGAAAGTTATAACATGGATTAATTTTGTCAATATTAATCAATCCCTTTTTCTCCAGTAAACTATCCATAAAACATTGCACTCAAAGTAGTAAGGCTATATTTTTACACAGGCATAAGAAAAATAAATCTTGTCAAGAACCCAAAATGTAAAATTTTAACTTTTAAATTCCTCCAAAACCTAAAAGAGAAATGCCAACAAACAGTCATGACTAAAATAGCCAGAGTTTCCTATGTGAATTATTCTTTAATAATTTGTGATCATTCATATAGCCTAAAAGCCGTGATGAAGAATTCCCCCTCATTTGGTCTCCTGAAGATGGCCTCAAAGATTTATTAAAACATGCTATAAAAAGAGTCTGATTAAAAATAACTGACACTGATATCATTTCTCACCTAGCCTGGCTACAGACCACCTCAGGGATCAACGACTGTTGAGAGAGAGAGCGTAAGGGAGAAATAGAAAGAGACAGAGACATACAGAGAGAAAGAGAGAGAAAATGTATCCGTTTAGTGGTCTTAGGCTTTATCAGGATAAAACTTTGGGACAAATTCAACCATTGTGGCACTTTCATGGAATTTGATTTATAATTTTAACAGAAACTTGAACTGATGGTGATGTTCATCACTAAATCACACTTCATTATGGTGTTTATTATAAACTTTACATACAGCATTGGCACATGCATTTAAACAATATGTTAATGAACATTAAATGAGCTTACTGTTTTGCCTTAAATGTATTCCTTATTTGTCTAGATATACTGCCTTGAAGCCATTCAGATGATTATATAATCTGACTGTGATGAGTAAAACTATGACATTTAAAGCTAATTTGCAAAAATACCAAACACAAACTAATAACTCCTCTTAATTTTGAAAAATAAACAAGGGTTAATAAACGATTGTGGCAGGAGAGGGGACAGATTGTTGTGGATTAGTGAACCAATGAAGTGGCATTATGGGAAATATTAAAACAACACAAAGGACTGATATAGGCAGAACTCCCTTATGCTCTGATAATATCCTTATTACCATAGCAACACCATAGAGTCTGGGATTTAAGTTATTTGCCCTTTTGTCTTGTTTTGTTATATTCTATTTTTTTCATTTAAATAAAAAAAAAAAAGTTGTTGACCCTGACTCTTTTTGCACAGCTCTAATAAATCTTAGAACAAGAATCTAGACAGTAAAATAAAGTTTAATCACAAACAACTTCCTCTCATTCTTTTCATTAACCCAACTTATCGCAATGCCTTATTTTACAAGAAAAACATTAGAGAATATATCACCTGCGTGAACATCTGGTTCACGATCATGACTGCAAAGTAAAAAGAAGTGATTAGTTTGGTTTTGTGGTGGCTGTATTTTAAATTAAAGTAATGAAGGATTTCAAAAATCTGACAGTAATCAGCATTGAGTATTAAGGTTAGTTTAGCGTAGTCATCCATGCCAGTGTTCATTGTCCAAGCCCCGCCAATGACACCTTTGATCAATGTCAAACAACCAATAAAAGTTCATTTTGTTCATCGTCAGATTTCGGGGTGTGGAAATAATGCAACATTAACCAGTGTGTAAAACTCTCTTTCTTTTAAAATCCCGATGACAACTTTGAAACTCCTGAAGTGAACGTTTAGCCAACGTTCTGTGGAAGTGACGTCTGAGGCTGAGACTACCGTAAGGTTAACCCTACCTGCTTAAAAACCATTCATTAGTTGTTAACAGTTAACATTATTTTAATAAAGCAATTGAAACAGTTATGCATTACATTTCCAAAGCAACCTTCCCAAAGTGTGTTTAATACATAAAGAGTTCATATGCAAAAGCCTCTAAAAGCCATCCTGGTCAAAAATGAGATAACAACACTGAGTGAATGCTCTCCAAACATAGCATATGTTCATGACGTACTTTCACTTTTTAATGTGCTAAATCCCAGTCTCAAGCCATTGAGAAGTACCAGTAATTACATAGAAACCTATACAAAGTATAATGAAATGCTTTTCTTATAAGAGAAAGAAAAGAAAAAAAAAACGTCACACCTACTTAGAGGCTTTTGCATCTGAACTCATTTATATATATTATATATTATATATATATATACACACACACATATACACATTACACTTTTAGTCATCATATAAGTATATTTCCTGTTTATTTCCAAAAAAATATATAAAATGTCAAAGGCGGCTTAGGACATAAACTGACTGCTAAAACAAAGCCACAGCCAATGACCTCAACACATCATCTGTTCAGCAGAAGAAAACAAAATGCAGCCGGCACTGCATCTACTATATGAGTCAAGGTCCATAGTGTTGGCAGGGCAGATCATTAGTTTTACCCCCACACTGCAGTTATCACCTCTGAAGAACTGCTTTCCAAGAAGAAAATCACACGCATAAAAACAGAAACCTCCAGGGAACAAGATCACTGTCTTCTCATTAACAACTGAACAACATGCTTGCTAAATGGTCACTATTGCACTTAAAATCTCTATAGAGGACACTACTACAGCCAGATATGTTGCACGAAATACACACAAGTTGCATAAGATGAATAAATAAGTCATGCGGCAGCATTGTGTATACGGGATGTCAATGGTGGTCCAAAAGCAAGTTTTGGTAATCAAGCTGTGAAAAATAACACTCAAAAATGTGGAATAATTGCAAAGACTGGATTTCTGGGAAGTATGCAAATATATATATATAATAACATGTGTCTTTTAATTTGCTACTGTAATAAACTATTACTACTTGATTGAGTTTGTACATAGTAAAATGAATTTTAAATAATTACACTTCATATTTACTTCTCTTGTATGAAATGCATAACTCCAGATGGTAGGAAATTTTAAATGCGTTTAAAGGAATGGAGAGCCTTGAAGCTTTACTGTGAAGTTAGTTTACTCATAATAAAAGCAGCGTTTATGCTAGTTGTACTATCATTTAAAAGAGAATGATACAAAATGTGAAACTGAGCACTACAAATGTTACCTGCTGGGAACATGTCCAAATCAACAAAGAAAACATCTCTGTGAATCACAGCCCAGCAGCTATTACCTGACACCTGTGTCTCTATGGAGTACATTCACCATCTTCTCTGCTATATTTGTCATGGCAACAACAGTAGCCTCCACTAGCATCAAATCATACTTAGATTTCACTTAATAAATAGAATTTGCTTATCATTTTTCATAGCACCATCTATCTTGAGCTTTTTCTTCCCCCTTAAAGTAAAGTAGAGATATGAAACTGTCAGCCAGAAGCCAAAAGTCAATGCGAGTGCTGTTTAGCTCACAAATAGTGATTAGTTAAGACCATCATTACAGTTTTTTGGCAGTGTTAAAAATAAAGGAGATATGTGTTAGCCATGGAAGCAAAAACCATTGATGGCAAGAGTTGTCATAACGGTAATATGTGCTGAAGAGTGGAGACACCTCAACTAATTTGCTCTGAACCATGGGGATTTCAAGCTCGCTTTGCAAGCTAATGATTTTAAAAAGGCTCAATTAGTGAAACCTGACAGGCAGGGCAGGTATCATTTGTCACAATGGTAGAAGGAGACTTTTTGAGGTTAGACAATTCGAAAGTTATTTTGAAAATGTCACTTACTTGGCCAGACAAGGGTGTAATTTTAACTCCCATACTAATCAATGTTTCTTTACTAGATTTATAGTCTGGACATTTGCATTTTGATATCAATTTCTGTGATGAATATTAAAGGGAACATCAATTGTCAAATTTTCCCATAAATTAGATTTATTTGACCAAATTGAACATGAGTCAGCCACAAATGTCAACAAAGTGACATATTAGAAGACGAAGTGGACAGGCCTTTATCAGAAACTTTCAGAGAATGTTTAAATTGGTGTCACAATCCAGGCCTATTCGAATGGCCAGACACACTAAAGCATTGAGTATGTTTAGAATGAATATGAACATTTCTATATTAGTACTCATATAAATCTAGTGCTTTTGAATTAATTGTAAAACCGAAACAGATCTCTGGTATACAACTGACCCTTTGCAGGCAGTTAGACTAATCAGTATGTAAAATCTGCCATTTCTGTCTATTACTGAAACAAGACAAGAGAGTAGATTAACGCTGTCGATCCTGAACTTGAAAAATGGTGTGTAGTGACATCTCTCCACATACTTCTGGTGTTCATTTCATGTTTATTTCATGCTACAGGCCTAGCTAGTAAAAAGGAAGAGAAGATCAGTTTGTGTGCTTCTTAAACTAAAACACTGTGATCTTTCAGAGCCACTAAATGAAATTTCTTTTCAAACTAAAATTTGATTGTAATGTCGGCATGTTTTCAGTTTGCTTTTTGCTCTGTGATGTCTTTTTCCCTGCGTGAGAACATGATGTGTGGTGGCATGGCTTAGCAATATGAAGGTCAATTGCAGTTGGAACTTCAACTGTCAAGCTCCAAAAAGAATCAAAAATAAACAATTGCATAAGTAATTTTGTTTCGTTTATGGTTGAGCAGGGAACACACAAACATCTGCTGTAGCCAGGCAGGGCACAGAACCCAAGGCATGTTGCTTTGTTCTCTGTGGCAGTGTTAAAAACAGCATTTGTGACAACTCAGATTAAGTTGGAGCCAAGGATGTTCAAACAGAGACTGATAATGAAAGTAACCTCCAGACTGCTGACTCTGTGAACCCCCTGCTGTAACACAGCCACTATCTGCACTTGCCAAGCAACCTTCCGCACTCAGCGGTGCTTCAGGGGAGGCCTGCTCCTCTGACACTACGAAGCACACCAGATACGAGTCTGAGGAAATAGGATGACTCCGTTGCACCCAAAATAGAACGAATGTCATATGGAGTCAGAGCATTTTGGAAAAACTTAATTTATGCGTCACTTTATCAGCTATAGGACCTGCTGACTACAGCTGACAGAACTAGTAGCCAGGTTTGCACAACCAAACAAAGCATGGCAAATATGCAGTAGACCTGGAAGCAATATGAATCCACAAAGGAGAAAAAGCACCATCCAGTCATTTTTCAGTGCACTCGTTATGATGGCAGCCAATGTTTGGGATAGTGCAGGGTCAGAGCAATGTGGAGCGAAAGCCAGACCCTTTCCAAGGTCAGTCTTGTTCAATACATCACACCACCTCACCTAGTGGCCTCTTGTGCCGACACACCATGGCCACATACACACGTCAAAGAAACACTTCTTGCCAAAACAAATCACCCAGAGGGCACCCCAACCAGATCATTCCTCTCAGCTCAGGGCCTTTGTGTGATCTTCTTTCGGTTATGCAAATAGGAGAGAATGGCAAACTAAATACTGTAAATAATCATGTGCTCTCAAGTTGCATTTGCAAATACAATCTGCAAATAAAGCACCGTCCCATGTGTTCTAGGGAACAAATTTGTCACTTTCAGGGAAACTAGCACAAATGCAACTGTGGTTCATTTATTAAATGCAATAATTTATAGTTACGGGTTTAGAGCATGCAAACAAAATCCAATGAAATTGACAAACTGGACAATGTTTACTAATGATAAGTAACAAATGTCTGGGAGAGACAGAATGTCAGACATTTCTAGGAGGTCATAGCAGCCAATCATTCTGATGACAGGCTTTGGCTGTGGCATTTCATAATGGCCAGATTAATGTTTTCTTACATATAAATTGCTTGCTAAGACAAAGTCACATGATTTGCTACTAGAATTTTTCCCCATCATAGTTTATGCATAAAAACTAAAATATATATAGATTATCTAGGTATTAATAATCTAGATTTAAATGACACTATTGTTTATTATCATGCTTGCAATTTATTTTTGAACTGTAGTAGTATAGGGAGAAATACATTTTAACCTAGATTGATACATTTCACAAAAAAAGTTTGAGCTTTTATTAAAGTGTTGCAATTCATATTTAGAAAATTAAAATCGCTTTTTTTGGCAAATCCATCCAGCAGTTTTTAATAAACAGCATCACAACAAAAATTGTATACAAATATGTGGGTGGAAACCTACCTAAATACACAGAGAGATCCAATCTAAAAAAAGAAAAGATAGAGGAAGAGCTAAAATGACCAATGTACCTCTCTGAGGGATACTGCTTCCCAATCTCATTCTTTTCCAGACCGGTCCGTTGTTTTTTTCTGAAGGAAACTTTTGCACGAGAAATTTATCTGCTGATCTGAGTCGACCTACTTTTTTTTTGCAGATTACACTCTAAAAGAAGATTTTCCTTTTATATAACCCTACATGCATACGAGTATTTCATATTTTCTTTTCCTCATCTCCATATGTGCGTCCTTCTAATTTAGGGCCTCTGTGCTTGTCTTTAATCACAATAATAATACAGTATAAGAGCGCACCAACAACGGTGCCAACCAGGTGCTCAGCAGAAGTGATAAATATTTTCTATAAAAGGTCACAACAAAAGCTAGTTTCAGCTGTGGCACCTTTTTCCAGGAAAACGTCTTAGTGAAGCAGCCCCAGCTTCCCGACATCCACCTCAGCAGTTCACGAGCCTCCACTCTTCAGATTTCCAGCTGAAACCCAATGTGGAGTCAGTTTCCTTAGAGACCTCTAACAGCTTTTTGCATTAGGACAGAGGGGTAACCACAAATGCCACAAACTGTCACTGACACCATGATGAAACTCAGCCCCTTACACATGAAGTAATACACACATTCAGCGCTCACACACACTCATATCCGACACACGCCCTCCCTAAACCCGGGCCATTTATTATTAATACAAGAAATCATTAAAGAATCCTAATTGGTGATGTGCTTGCGGAGTCTCCGAGGTGTGCGGGATTCTGTCAGAACTGATCTCCAGCCTTCCAGTCGTTTGATAAGATGGCAGGACACCCTGCTTTCATGTGCTCCTCCTGTTGACTGCAAAAGATGTAATTTAAATCTTTCTTTCCTTCTCCTCCCCATCCCAGGCTGATTAGCGCAAACCCGCTCCCAGACTGGCAGATGCTAATTCGGGAGCCCTTGTCTGGGGAATGTTGCCATTAGCGGCAGGTAGCACGCAGACGCAAGATACGAAAAACCCCAGACGACTCGACCCGGCTGTCAATCACAGAACTGAAGTCAGCAGTTCAGCACAGCTAATGATACCTCACCAAAGTCTTGAGGTAAAACTACAGGAAAGATGAAGAATGATGTGAAAACGTAATCAGACGAGCGCTAATAACAGGGTGACCAGCGGTACAACTAGTTCTCTGGACTCCTAATGACAATCTATGCCCGGAGCAAGAGACCAGGGTGCTGCAAGACAACCTCGGCTGTCTAATTTCTTACTCATTATGTCAGAAACTTCCTGTCTGGTTTAAAAACTCACACTAATGCTTTAAAATAACATCAATGACGCCCGTCCCAGCAGTCTCCACCTGCAAAATATAGGTTAACAAATGCGTTTGACTGCACAAAATCAGCAGTGACCGGACCGTCGGCCTGTCAGACAACACAGGCATGCTGAGATTTCAAAGGGCTTATCATTATCCAGGAATCTTAGCGATGTCTGGTTTGACAAAAGCAATCATGGTGACAGCCCATAGCAGTGTCTGACAGGGCTCTCTAAACCCAAAGTGTGACTGAACCGGTCGGACACTGATTATGCAGGCGTAGCACTGCTGCCAGCACCTGTCAAACCAGCTGTCTGCTGTCCAGAGGTAAATAAGAGCCTCTAGTCATTTAAACCACTATTAAAAAGATTACATTAAGCTCCAATTACAGCCAAGGGCGTCATGAACCTATTTTTTTATTATTATTTATTTTCCGTGGTGTCCCTCGGTTTGAATCAGCTTGACTCTTCTGCTTCCAGCCATTCACACACATGAATGCTAGTTGACCTGCTTGCAACTGCGCTAATTCAAAGCCAGTTCATTACATCCGAGTCTCATCATCATCTTCTGCCGCTGGTCTCCCTCTGGTAAAAGCTATTTAAATGAGTCCCATTGGTCACTTGTTAAAAATGAGATTCCCGAAGCATAGTTGTACATGATTGATGGCAGACAAAAGTAGCATATCGTAGCTGGTGTACGCAGCAAAATGTAATAATAATTTTTTTTTTTTTTGAGATGCCTTTCAAATCACACAAGGTCATCGTACATCAGGAACACTGAATAAAACAGTAAAATAAAAAAAACAATAAATAGCAATAAACAGCAATATCAATAAACCATAAAAGGTAGCGAGAATGGAGAGAAAAGAAGAGGTCAGGATTTGAGTGCAGATATTAATCATGTAAGATAAGCTTTTCTGAATAAGTGAGTTTTGAGTTTAGTTGTAAATTGTGATAACGATTCTAAGTTGCGAATGTTAGCTGGGGGAGTATTCCAAAGGCAAGGAGCTGCAAGGCTAAAGGCTCTATGGCCCATTGTGCTTAAACAAGCCGTGTGTGTATTAAGAAGACCCAGTGAGGAAGAATGAAGAGTTCACTCGTCTGCATTTGGCTACAAAACAGGTACAAAACAGATGTAACTTTAAATCACAACTTAATATGATATACTAACATTATATCAGTTAATGAAATTACGGTATTTAACTGTAAATTTAGCCTAAATAAAACTTAAAATGTTGCTACCGTTTTTTTACGGTCCGGCAACCACAGCTGCCATTTTTTTACCATAATTTTTATAGTGCAGTACTACCACTGTACCTTAAAACTAAGGTGGAAATATATTTTTAAAATTAACTTTGTAGTTGTATAATTTATTGTGTATTTTAAATTCTTAGTTTTCAACTAATGTACAAATACAAGTGTTTTTGAATGAACAAACATTCCAAATGAGGGTGATAACATCACATTAAAACTGATAAATTTACCACATATTACTTAAAAATAAATCAATAAATAGGGCTGCATGTACCAATTGAAATTTTCTGCATGTCTGTGGTCTAATTTAGAAAAAAAAAAAATTAATTATACATTTTAAATGATAAAAGTTTTTTATTTAATTTTATTTCATTTAATAATAAAAAGAAATTCCAGGTCTTCTGTGCTTTTCTGTGTAGCGTTGCATCTTTAATATTATTAATATTATTATAAAACATGCTGTACAGTATATGTATTTAATTAAATTAACCAATTATTAAATTGCAAAAATTGTAAATAAAATATTGTATGCACTAAATTTTTCATAGTAACAACAACAACCTTCATTATAAACTACATTGCAATTTCAGTTTTATTCGGATTTCACTAGTTCCTACTTACTCGCGATAAAATAGCTTGTTTGGCGCACTGTCCGGGGGACAGGCAGGGAGCCCGGTGGCCTTTAACCCTCTAGTAGGCAGGGGTTAACAGACGGGGGCTGGAGCTTAGTGAGAGAACTGGGTTTTTGAGGAGAGTGGGGTAGGCGGGGGGAGACTGGGGGGATAAAGGCAGGGCCGGAGAGAGGTCAGGCAGCAGAAGTACGGCCGGAGAGGACAGTGGCAGGCAGTACGAGGCCAGAGAAGGCCAGGCTGCGGGCAAAGCAGCCAGAGAGGACCGTGGCAGGCAATGCAGGCCAGAGAGAGGGCAGGCGGTGGGCAAACGGGCAGAGAGGACCGAGGCAGGCAGGGCAGGCCAAGAGAGGCTGGGCGGTGGGCGAAATGGGCAGGGGGCCGAGCGGGCAGGCAGAGCGAGGCCGAAGGGATGACAGACAGCAGGCAGAATGACCAGAGGGCCGGCAACAGGTAGTACAAGGCCAGAGAGAGGCCAGGGGCAGAAAATACGGCAAGAGAGACTGTGGAGGGCAGGCAGAGCGAGGCTGGAGAGGGCCAGCCAGCAGGCAGAACGGCCGGGGGCCGGGTGGGCAGGCAGGTAGTACAAGGCCAGAGAGAGGCCAGGAGCAGAAACAATTACGGTCGGAGGGTGCAGCCGGAGCTACCGTGGTTTCTGAGTGAGTAAAGAGATTTTTAGTATTTTCCTTTTTATTGGCTGGAAAATTATGGAGCGAGAGCATAGTACCTTGCTGGTGTTGGAGGAACAGAGCGAGAAGGTCCGTTTTGGATGCTTTCCTTTTGAAAGCTGATTCCCGCTTTAGACAGGGCCTGGCAGAGTGCTGGAGTTGACCATTTGTCAGCGGCGTGGGCTGTGGACCTGGCCGAAGCGTAGGACAAGACTGGGGAGGCTGGTCGGGTCTTTTGCGGTGGAGGGGACCACGATCAGTGGCAGCGCAGAGGGGAAGTTGGCCGAGCTTTGCTAGTTTTTTTGCCTCTAGCTGAGCCTCGCTTGGGTAGTAGGCCGAGCTAGGAGCCTGAGTAGTGGCTGTTGGAGCGTGAGCAAGCTCTTTGATGTCAGAAAGCTAGGAGTCGTCGCGGTCGGACATGGTTACTTTTGTTTTTTCAGGCAAAAAACGCAGATGCCGAGGATAGGAAGTGAGTGGTATTTAAAGCGGAGGATAGGAGATTTGTGGGATAATCAGTAATAAGGAGGCAACTGCAATCCTTCGTGCATGGTCCTCCTAAAACTCGATTAATTGTTTAATAGTCATTTACTGTACATGCCCTAAATTCTAAAAACACTAGAATACTTAAAAGACATACTAATGATATTCAGCTGAAACTACCTAGTAGGAAGTCAGTTTTTTTCACGCTCCACTGTGGCTTTAATTCAGTGTTTGGGGGTTGACTGACAAACTGTCTGCGGCCCCCAAACACTGAATTAAAGCCACAGTACACTCTGAATACCGTGAAGCATGGTTGTGCAAGCACCATGATATGGGGCTGTTTCTCTTACTATGGTGTCGGGCCTATTTATTGCATACCAGGGATCATGGATCAATTTGCTTATAATAAAATACTTGAAGAGGTCATGCTGCCTTATGCTATAGAGGAAATGCCCTTGAAATGGGTGTTTCAGCAAGACAATAACCCCAAACACATCAGTAAGTGAGCAGCATCTTGGTTCCAGACCAACAAAATTAAAGTTATGGAGTAGCCAGCCCAATTCCCAGACCTTAACCCAATAGAAAAACTTGTGAGGTGACATCAAAAATGCTGTTTCTGAGGCAAAACTAAGAAATACACAGGAATTGTCAAATCATCCGTGGCTGAATACCTGTTTACAAGTCCCAGAAGTTGGTTGACTCCATGCAGCACAGATGTGAAGCAGTTCTCAAAAACAGTGGTTATTCAAATAAATATTAGTTTA
The DNA here is from genome assembly GCA_032357475.1 of Enteromius thamalakanensis. NCBI lineage: Eukaryota > Metazoa > Chordata > Actinopteri > Cypriniformes > Cyprinidae > Enteromius > Enteromius thamalakanensis. Next base: position 9,244,671 of record JAUCMT010000024.1, on the reverse strand, counting down.
GTGATTCACAGGAATGCTAAATCTTAATTTTTCTTCATTTTATGAAGTAAAAATTTGAGTTTGTATTGAAAAAGGCAGACACTGCTATTTTTTTGAACAGCCCAATATCCTTTTTTCCGTCATTTTCTGTAAAGTAATTTAAATATTTATTTTGTCTTCATGTTTTGTGCAGTGTTCCCAATTGTCACATTCTGTTCCTGTCCTTGTCCCGTGCTCCCCCATGTCTTTATGTATTTTGGTTTAGTCCTGTCCTGTTTGGTTTCTCCCTGATTAGTTCATTTGTCTCACCTGTGTTGTTTAGCATCTGCCCTCACTTTAGTCTTGATTTGTTACCCTTTAAATACCTCTGTCTTTTTGTTGGAATCATGTCGTGTTAATGTCGGTATGTCATTGAAGTTCTGTGTATTCCCGCATGTGCTATCTGTTGCTGCCTCGTCAGCTTTTGGTTTCCTTTATTAAATATTTTGTTGCTGAATTCTCTCGTGTCCTCCGATCCTTCGCCTCGCTGGGAGGTTCAGCGAAAACACACGCCGCGTCTTTTATGACAGTATGTGAGCCACAAGTGGCCTCGGAGTCTGTTTGTTGAAACCAATATTGTAGTAGACTTGTGCGTTTATAATGTTGTGTGGATTTTGAACAATTACTGGAAAACACACCAACCTGGCAACCTGATATGAACATTTAAAAATGGTTCAATGTTGTGATCAAACTAATTTAATATGGGTAACCAAACACACATCCTATCTAAAAACTATGCAAATATCCTATATTACACTTCCTTGCATGATTGTATGATTGCATGATTTAATTACCTATTGTTTGCCTATTAAACATGTGGTGCAGCACATGTCTATAAATTATGTTGTCACAGTCATTAACGTTACTGCATCACAAAACTGTTGCCTTGCAGTTCTAAATGTTCTACACACAACGTCCTAACCTAATTAAACTGTCTTTCTTCCATAAATTTTAATGATTGTTTCCATCTGTCATGAATGAGGACGTGAAACGTATGAGTTCAAATGCAAATGAGAGTTTATTGGGTCAAGCATGTATGTGATGATCTGGGAGTGAGAACGTGCTGGACTTTGTTGTCTTGTGCCTCTTTGTGGAATTTGGCTCCTTATGTTTCAAAGTTCTGATCAAATCTTAAATTGTCGGATTCACTCTGATTCACAATGTGTTGTTCACTTTCATTATTTATAGGTTTCCGTTGCAAAAACTTAAAACTATAATGAAATTAAATTAAATATAAAACCAACATTTGACATTTGTTTCCCAGTTTTTATTACATTCAACCTCAGTATGCAAAAGCACAAAGCCTGTGAATTAGCTTAAATGTATTCTGTGTATTTATTTTGTTTTACAAACTTAAGCATTTTAGATATGTTGTTTTCCTCAAGTTCAGGTCTCAAAATGCAGATTTCCACTAAATAAGTGAGCTTGACTCTATAGGTGACTACTTCCTCATCATGTGTTTCTTTGTGTTCTTCTCTGGTTTTAGCAAAATTATGTAACACTTTGGAACAAAAATGCAAAATAGTAAACCAAAACTTGATGCTAAAATAGCAAATATCTGTACAGCTACCGTGAATTTTCCAGGAGAACTGACATAAGCTGGGATAAATGTGAGCCAGACAGCACAGAATATAAGCATACTGAATGTGATAAACTTGGCTTCATTGAAATTATCAGGGAGCTTCCGAGCAAAAAAAGCTAAAAGAAAACACAAAATTGATAGCAGGCAAGTATAACCCAGCACAGCCCAGAAACCAAAAGCTGAACCCAAGTTACATTCAAGGATGATCTTTTGTCTATAATAGCTCAAATTCATATATGGGAAAGGAGGGGATATTGTTAACCAAAGCACACAGATAATCAATTGAATTAGCGTTAAGAAAACAACACTGAGTCTTTGTTGAAGATGCCCAAACCATTTCATGACATTACTTCCTGGAAGTGTAGCCCTGAAAGCCATTAACACAACTAGGGTTTTCCCGAGAACACAGGAGATACAGAGAACAAAAGTGATCCCAAATGCTGTGTGACGCAACATACAGGACCACTCAGTTGGCCGACCAATGAAAGTAAGTGAACAGAGAAAACACAGTGAGAGTGAGAAAAGCAACAGGAAGCTCAGCTCTGAGTTGTTGGCTCTTACAATAGATGTTTCTTTATGAAGGTAAAATAGAAAAGATACTATTGCTGTCAATAACACCCCAGTCAAGGAGAAAATACAAAGCACCATCCCCATGATTTCTGTATAGTGAAGGAATTCAATCACTTTTAAAACACATCTGTCTTTCCTTTCATTTGACCAGTACTCCAAATCACAAGGAATGCAATCACTAGAATCTGTGAAGAAATCAACCCAATATATTAATAAGAAATGTAAATGTAAAGTGCTTTAGAAATTTACTTGACAAAGAGGGCAGTATTATGGCTCATTTCCACTGTGTGATATGAGTCAGTGCAGTACAGAACATCCTGAATCAGCTTGCATTTCCATTGCCATCAGAACCTTTACTTGATAGGCATGGTGAATGCAGCAATAGATAATAAAGTGTGACAATAAGCACAACTCTGCCTTGTCAGTTTTATTAAACAATAAATTATAAACGTATAAGAGACTTATCAGGAAATAAAGACAAAAGCAAGCAAGCAAAGTCAGTGCTGTACTACAGTAAAGTTCAAAATAAATATAACAAGTTAAATATAACTATAATAGCAAATAATATATGCATGAGACCAGGAATGCCTGTTGAATAAAACGTTGAATTGTACAAAATAAATTGTATCTCATGTTTAATCATTGCAGAGATGTCAGAGACAGCAGTAAATGCTGAAAAGACTAGCCGAGCTTGGGGCTGCTCAAAGTTGATACATATGCACTTTTGAAATCGGCATAGTAAATTTTCAATATGCGCTATCTTTAGAAATATACCACAGATTTGAGTTTAAAACAATTACTCTTAAATCTACACTTCATGACACAATAAAAGCAACAATTTGTTTTTAGGCAAAGACAAGTACACAAGAACAGAATAGAACGCATATTGAGAAATGGCTATTGTCTGTGTAAAAATATAAAATTGTGTGTTTGCTCACTATTTTGTCAAAAAGCCAATATAATATATAGGTATGTTCAATATTGCTCCAATCAAAGATGATTCTAGTCAACCAATCAAGGTTCTTCAGTGAGCTTACCTCCACAGTTTTCGAACCCTGTTCTGTGCTACAGTAGATAGCCTTAGTGAAGGGGACCAAAAAGTTGGTATAGTGCGGTTTTCTATTTTGGTACCATTCAAAACTTGGAAACTGACATAATTCTGTACCTCACCATACTGTATGAAACCTCAGTCGAAATGAGCCATTAGACTTAACTTTAACATAGTTTTATGAGTTTTATCCCACATTAACTTTTTTACCTGTGACATTACTGATTTCTCCTTCTGCACATGGAATACAGTCATAACAGCAGACAGGACGTCCTTTTTGCACAGCCTTTCTAGTGCCAGGGGGGCATATCTTACTGCACACAGACACAGGCACCTATAAGAAAATAAGATGTCATATAAAACCTCATAGTGATGATGGTTTTAACTGGCAAACTAACTTGTCTTCATTAATATCTGAATAATAAATAAGTAATCACTTTTGTAACCCTTATAATGTCATTGCTTTTGTACATATTTTTGTCTTAATCAACTGACAGTTCTTCAGTCACTGCTTATTTTATGATTCAAACTGCTACAGTATTTATGTACCTGTGCACTTTTCTCTACCCAAATTATTTGTTCCTGATTGATCTGAAGACGTTGTTGAAAAGGCACTGAGCTGTCGTAAAAGCCCACATGCTTAAATTGCAGACTTCCATCCACAGCATGTTGCCAGTTAACAAGGTCATATCTTGCCACTGGATCACCACTTTCGTCAAAAAATATTTCTTCACCTGTTTTAACAGTGAATCTCACATCCTTCATATACTTCAACACCTAAGAGGAAACATCATTAACATGATTTCTATATGAATTTGTTTCTGTATGCAATTAAGTTCTGCTTATTTACCATTTGTGGTGTGGGCCATCCTCTTTTGCTGCTGTTGGAAGATCTGAAGTCTTTTAAAACATTTTGAAGTGTATATGCAATAGCATATACTGCAGTGTACACCTTATTTACTATCCGCAGCTCTGAAATGTCTGTGTATTCATTCTGCAACTCTGCAAGTCTCTCTAAACCAGTACAGCCATCACTGCCAATGTTCCTGAATGAGCAATGAAAAGCTATTTCCCAAAATTCTTTTAAAAGTTCATTTTTTGGTTCTTGATCAGGGTGCACATTCAATAGGAATTCTTGTAGGCCCGCAATTTTGGCATTTGCTATAGCAAAACCCACAGCTCCAGAAAGGAAACGGTATTCCATTGTTTCTGCAAGAGTTTGAGAAGTGATCCAGGATTCACTGCCAACCCACTGTATCCCTGTGATATTGTGTTGTGAAATTACTTTCAGGAGTGGAAGAAAATCTCCTAATGCAATAAAAGCTAGCACAATCCTAGCAGTACCCTTTTTGATTATTTCCAGTATCTTTAGAAACTGTTCTTGTGGATCACTGCTTAATATGGCCTCTGAGTATTCGATGCAGACCCCTTCTTCTTTTGCAGCCTCCTCAAATGCTGCAATTCCATGATTACCATAGTCATTTCGACTCCTGACCGTCCCAACCCAGGTCCAGCCAAATTGCTTGACAAGCTGAGCCAGAGCTCTGCTTTGATAATAATCACTGGATATTGTTCTGAAGAAGGATGGATACCTTTTTCTGTCACTCAGACATGCACATGGGGCAAAATGGCTAATCTGCAATAAAAAAAAAAAAATCTAAAAGAGTGTATAATGTGTTGACAACTTTTTTTTTAATCTCTTAATTCACTATATAAGCATAGTGGCTCTAGTTTAACACATTGCTTTCTTTCAACAGTTTCTTTCAATTTTCAACTTTTTTTTTTTTTTCATTGACTCCATTTTTGTAAATATTTTTGGTTCATGTTCCAGTGGTTAAGTGAGTTCTTACAACAGGTAAGTTGAATGGACCAACTACAGAAGCCAAGCCAATGGTGGCTGAAGATGTTGACTCTCCAACAATGGCATGAACAGCTGGTGGTCTAGAGCAGGATGTATCACTCAAAGTGTCTTCATAACCGTTCATTAAAGCCATGCCTGAGAGGATTGTTTGAGCGATAGAGCGACATGAGTCATATATCTTATAGCCCAAAGAAATACCGGGCAACAACTTTGTGCTATTATTAATCTCCTCAATAGCAAAAATCAATGTCTGAGCAAATTTAAACTCACGTAAGTTTAAGCTGTGGTAAATAAAAAGCATCAGCTGTATTACATTCGGCAAAGAATCATCAGAGAGTTAAAATGAACACATTTTTTATCAGTATTATACTGACCTGACACATGTTGTTGGATCTGGTTTGGAAGTATAATTATGCATTTTAAGCAGAGCATTTCTATGGATTGAGAAAATTGCCCCAATGTTGATGTCTCTTTCTGCAGAAAGTGAAGGAAAGGAGGGCTGACCAAGCAGGCTGCAGACTTGTGCTGAAGCTGGAATAAAGACACCATGTACAATGAGCAGCAGTAGCTGCAGTGACACAGTGCTCTTTGCCATGCCAGTATGAATGTAGAGGGCAAGATCCTCTGTGGCACAACAGTACTGCCTTTTATTATGTCTTGCGTTTTAAAATATCTTCAGATGTCCTTTGGGGCATATTAAATCCTTCAAACCCTTTTTTTGCACTCATATTTCATTATGTAAGAAGATATTGATGGCGTAAAGAGGAATGTGATGGAAACTTATAGTGTTTGTATTGTTTCTATTTTTTAAGCCTAAAAAGTGTCTGTGGAATAAGAAAAAAGTAGTCACAAATTCCAAGCTCTCTGAGAAAAAAAAAAAAAGTAAAATCTGATTGATTTTAAGTAATGCTGTTGTCATGTTTTGTGTCTGTCTGCCTTGTCTCCCCCATCTTTGTATTTTTGGTTCAGTCCTGTCTGTGTCTTTTTGGTTTCTCCCTGATTAGTTCATTGTATTCACCTGTGTTTTTTACC
>JAUCMT010000024.1:9130803-9235506 GCA_032357475.1 Enteromius thamalakanensis | reverse complement strand
CTGCTCATCACCTGTCCAATACAGTGAAGCATGGTGGTGGCAGCATCATACTGTAGGGGTGTTTTTCAGCTGCAGGAACAGGATGACTGGTTTGCCATCGAAGGAAAGATGAATTTGGCCAAGTACAGGGATATCCTGGATGAAAACCTTCTTCAGAGTGCTCAGGACCTCAGACTGGGCTGAAGGTTTACCTTCCAACAACACAATGACCCTAAGCACATTACTAAAATAATGAAAGAGTGGATTCACAACAACTCCGTGACTGTTCTTGAATGGTCCAGCCAGAGCGCTGACTTAAACCCAATTGAACATCTCTGGAGAGACCTAAAAATTGCTGAACACCAATGTTTACCATCCAAACGGACAGAACTGGAGAGGATTTGCAAGGAGGAATGGAAAAGGATCCCCAAATCCAGGTGTAAAAAACTTGTTGCATCTTTCCCAAAAAGACTCATGGCTGTATTCGATCAAAAGGGTGCTTCTATTAAATATTGAATACTTTTTCTGTTTTAATAAATCTGCAAAAATGTCAACAATTCTGTTTTTCTCTCAACATTGGGTGCTGTGTGTACATTAATGAGCAAAAAAAAAGGATTTTAGCAAATGGCTGCAATATAAGAAAGTGAAAAATGTAAGGGGTCTGAATACTTTCCGTACCCACTGTACACACACACACACACACACACACAGTATTTATATACAGTTTTTCTCTTTTTAGTGTGCTCACTACAGGTTCTTAATAGGTCTCAGTTCCTGAAAATCACCTTAAGTAAAATATATTAAAGAGTGATCACAGGCTTTCATGGTTGCGTTTCAATACTGTTGAAGCCGGCAGCCAATTTTCTAACTAATTATATGGTCAAGTAACCCAGGTGTGTGAGCATATGTGCGGTGTGCATATGTTCTAGTGTGTGTTTGCGGATGCGCTGTGCTGCTGTACCACCTTGACTAGGGTGGAGGTCTCTAACAGACCACCAGCATCTGCTGCAGTTCAACACAGCCCAGACACCGTGAGTATAGCAGGTATAGCCATCAATTTGATTTTAACAAATGACTTTCTAAGTGCATTACCTAGCAGCTGCTAAATCGGTCAACCCCTCCCTTCCCCCATCTCGGAGGGGACAGCAGAGAAAAAAATCGGGAGATAAGAGCAGAAACCCCCCCTTCTTTTCCACAGTGTTTTGTTCCACATCACGGCCAGCTGCTTGTAAAGTCAGCTATGGCCAGGGGCGTCATGCATTGGATCGAGAGGGGGGGACCAAACCGCATCTCTGGGGGACGAAGCGGGAGGTAGGGACATGGAGACGTACTACAGACCATGTCCACCCCAGGCTAAGGCCGTAAAGGCCACTCGCTTTCTCTCGTCCTCCTTCTCAAGCTACGTTTAAAAAGACAGTTCACCAAAGAATTTAAATTCTGTCATCCACTTCATTCTAATGATTTTGTTATTTCATAATTTTGAGAGTATCATATTACAAACAGTGTGAATCATTTCTCTAAACCTAATGATACACGTTTATGGTGAAAAATACACACCATGACTATGGTAAGCATTCAATTTCAATTGAAACATACTCTTGAGCAAAATATGTTGGAAGACACAATAACACCTCAATATAAAATATTTTTGAAGGTAAAGGAAATCTAATAAGAATCGGACTGTCAGAGATTGAGCAGTTTGAGCTGCATGATGCTGAAGCTGAAGAGTGAATGAACACTAAACCGAAACAATTCATTAGCACCTTTAAGTTAATTAACTCTTCGAAACAAATCTAACATATACTGTATATGAGATTATTCAGAAATATGTGTACCACATAAATGCAATTTTACAACTAACATTTGCATAAAACGACACAAATGTGACAATGAAATTAACATGTTCGAGGGTACGTGACACATTTTAACTTTCCATAAAACACATCTAAATCACTGAATAACTGAATTAAATCAAAAGTATAACCAGGGTAAACCCTGTATTGTGAACCACTTTAATGGAAAAGATCAAAATTAAATGTTGTATTTTCCTGTTTATCAATGATGTTATGGTCACATTGGTTGATAGTTCATTGCAAGAGAAGATCATCAATGAAATGAACAACTGGAGTTTGGGTCTGTTACTTCCACAAAACATACAGAGAGCACAGCCTCACAATTTCTCTCTCTCAATCCATTTAAAGCTTATGTACACAAAAGCTGCCCTTCAGAGCCATATATAACTCGTAAACTTCCCTTATCTTTCACTGTATAGTGCATTTGTGGAGCCTCTTCTCTAAGAGGCATAACAGTGTGACACCCACAAAAGTTCAACGGCTTTCACTTTATCACAAGTTTCTGAGTCACACATTTCTTTCAGTCAAGGCAATATAGCAGTAGTGATTTAGCGGAAATGACACGTTGCCATGAGCTTCTGCAGACACACAAAGCCCAGTGGTGATAACTGCTGCCGTTAAGGCCATATTTCAGTCCTGTTATCCTCTTTGAATGATTTCACCAAAATGTTTTTGTGCCACTAATGGCACTGTAGGAAGCACTTAAAAGCTTGCCAGTATGAAATCTGTGACATTCAGAACTGAACTCCAACCACTGAAAGCTTCCCTTTTCACTCTTCAGAAAGACATTCTGTGAGCGTGACTTAGACTTTGCTATTTGTTTGTGCAATGAACAGCAAGAATGCAGGAGATGTTTCTCCAAAAACATGACAGACTTGCCACTAAGACCTGGGTTGTCATGGTTTTGTCCCAGCAAAGAGCCTCCTGCATGGTGCAGTATTCCTTATCTCTCACAGAAACAAATTAAAACACAACATTCAGCTGCAGCCTAAAAAGATGAACCGAGCTGAAAAAACTAGTCTTATTTAGGATCTGATAGACTGCTCTGCATTTGCTTCACATGTCGCATAAATGATGACAAATACAGGTTTTCCTCAATGGCTCAGACACTAAAATCCATTGTACCATCCACAAATCCTACACCATAACATCATTTTTCAAATGAAAATATACACACTTTTTGCATTTCACAGAAGGTATGCATATTTTCAACTTTAAACTGAATTTAGCATTTTATAATTTGGTCATGTAGAAAGATTAGCGTAGCAATTTAATTGTTTTATTAATAAAAACAATCAAAAAGAACTGACTAAACATATAAAAAAATAATATTAGAAGTGTCATTTAACGTCTGATAATTTTCTTAAGCATTGTCTGATGTATATATGGTTCCATCCAACCTGCCAATTGAATATTAAGTTAACCAACTTTTTTTTAACCATGCACGTAACTGGTCTTTGACCTCTGACTGAATACAAGGCCAGTGATATGAATACAGTCCTCATGTTGATGTGTTGTTCAGAAATTATATGTGCCATCCCACAGGCATCTTCCACTGACAAGCTATCTTTAACTCCTCGTCTCCACAAAAATAATGAAATGATATAAATAAAATACCAGTCACAAACACATCACAGATTCACAATAAACATATCTGGATCGAAGACTGGTTTAAACACGGCATTCTGTGGAGAGCCACTTATTCCGAGTGAGAAGGGAGTTCACAGATCCTTCATGTGTGTGCTAGACTTATACACCCCAGCTTTTGTTTATTGATAGAATTAGTGTGGAAATTAATTTCCACTGCACAGACAGTGCAGCCTCACCTTTGAGTCTGTCTCCCTGTTTGGAATGTGATAAAGCAGAATGTAATTAAATCATTTATAATGAATTTTTACAATTATAAGCCATATTTGGTTTCTTTAACTCACAAACTTTCCCATTATAATTTATAATGCATAAGCCTCAGGCGTCAAACACATCAAGATTGGTGGTTTAATAATTAGATGGTGGCCCACATTACGTACATTACATTTTTAGGACATGCTTCATGCTGTCCAATTAGCCAAAAATATGGCACCCAACAGCACTCTGCTCCTCCACTCTCACCTGTCTTCAGGGTGATGAATCATCCCTGCCGTCATGACTTTAAGTTGATATATATATATATATATATATATATATGAGGACAATTTTCTACCTGTTTAGCACCGGATGGAAAATCATGAGTCTTAAACTGTCTACTTAAACTTTTAGAAAATGGCAGAAAAAACACTTTTGAACACAAGTGCTTACTGTTTACACTCTCGTATGAGGAGTGTGGAATTAAAATGAAGGTTCTGACAGGCTTTTCTCAGTGAGGTGTTGTTATTTCTAGCTTCTCGGGTCATTTGGGGTGGGCTTTTAATGTCTGTGCAGAGTTCATTAGGTAAAACACTAATGGAGCAGCCATTATTGAAGAGCACAAGAGACCACAGAGTCAGAGACTGGCTTAACAGTTTTAGACAATTTACTATAGATGTGCATACTGGACACAAGACGCAAACTAAACTCAGTAACTGTCCAAAATACAGTAGGTACACACGTATCTACAGAAAGATTAGATTATAGAATATAAACCAACATTTTCAATTACTAAAGTGATCTAAAAGGATAATTTGAATATATATTGAGAAAATTATCTATCAACCTTAAAAAGGTTTAAAATCACTCCACAACTGTTTCATTGATATGTAAAAGAAAATTGTTATACAAACTTGTTTAAAAGCCCTATATTTTACCAACTACAGTTTTCAAATACACATTTTTCTAAATGTGCTTATGCACATCTTACTATTATTTCACTTCATGTCTCTAATTATTTCTTCTCAAAAGATTGTATTGACTCGTGAATATTTTTAAGTGTGAAACAGCTGTTGTGTGAAACATGGGACACACAAACCCACTAAAGTGTCTGTGATTTTGCAGAGCTGTCGTCAACACAGAGACTGTTTTAAAAATCGAATGCACCCCGTCACCTTGGTTACACCCATCAGTTTTGTCCACTGACTACAGCTCAGTGAGATGATTAGAATTGAGCACATTAAAAACAGTCTTGAGAAAATGACACCACATCCTGAGAAGACAGGAAGGATCACACAGACTTTTCACAAGTTGATGTGGCAAAAAAAAATAAAAAAATACTGCAATGTAGTGTTAATTTAATTAAAATTACAAATGTGCAATTTCTTGAATGAGTCATGCAGTTTATGATGTGGAAGCTGTATAAAAGCACAATGAATGGGACGATTGGAGTGGTCACTCCAAATGTGTGTGTCTGCTACCCCTAGTGGCACTGGAGCGACACCACACAAAACCAGAGTTCATAATCCCTGAATGCTTTCTTTGACTCCTGTGACCCCCTTCAACCAGGCTACATGCCTTTCTCCCCTCTCTTCTCGCTCGGCTCCTACAACCCCTCTAGCCTCCCCCACAGAGAGTAGCTTAGGTCATTACAGTGTGCTGTCAAAACCTGTGACTGCTCTGCGTCAGAGGATTAGGAGTAAGAGAAGAAGCACAGTTTTTTTTTCCACCTCCTCTTTCCCCCTCCTAAAGTTGACCTCTCACTGTGTTTTGTAGCTACTTTCACAGTGGGTTCCATTAAAGCACAGAGGATAGAGGTATATGGAACACACGAATATGGACAACAGGTTAGGATCGGGATTTATACAGCAAGTTTGTGGTGATTTTCAAAACATCCCAGCTTTGTCAGACATGCAATTATTTGAAATACCTAAAATGCATTTCATTTTTTGATAACAACTGTAGTTGTATTGGGTAGTAAAAGCTCCAGCATAACTCAAATCGTGATATCAGCTGGAGAGTTTTAAGAAAGTTTTTAAAGACACTCTACAGAGGTTTTAAACTTTTTAGAATTTGATGCAATTGCAAAGGATGCATTTTTTTATTCTGCATTTTATCAGAATAATGATTAATGATTACTGAATAATGATTTGATTGAAATACTTCATACAGAGATTTTTTTTAAGCTTTGGAGGTCACGTGTTTTATTTTGCATGTAAAATTATTTATTTAATAAATAGGCTATATAATTTCAACATGGACTTAATATTTTTGATCATCAGTTGGTGACCTAGTTCATCTACACATATATGGCTCTGTATAATACGAGTTATCAGCTAATATTATTAATTTAAGAAATCATTAATCTCTCAGTTTCGGCTGATATTAAACATGTAATTGTGAATGCTAATTCATCCCTATTTTCCCAGACACGTCCTTGGCAGGATTTGTTTTGGCTTTGTTTTCCCTTTTTCTTGCTTCATTATCAAAATGATCAGGATCATAATCTAAAAGTAGTTTGACCAATAACATGCAAGCCTTGTACAAAACCAATGTGTGAGAAGGTGGGATCTACAATCATTTTATGCAATTAAGCATGCATATTAAGTATACATATTAAGTTTGTTCAAATTAAAGCAGCACGACTCAAGCACGATCAGTGTTTGACATGAAATTACCTCAAGAAGTGTTTTGAAAGCATAAAGGATTGTACACCGGTCATACACTGACCGGTCTACACATGCTAACAAAGCCAAAACTGCATTTTTGGTGAAATTTACACTAACCGCAAATAGCTATAAACTATTTACACTGTTAAAATAGGATTTTCTGCTATTTACAGTATACCACTTATTGCAAATAGTTGCAATTATCTGTATGCAATAACAACAACTAACTGAGTCTAAATTTGAATTCAAATTATTAAGTGGATGCCACCTTTTTGGGACACCTACCCTAACCATGCCTGATACCTCATTTTCATCTTTTTGGTTATTTCCTTAACTTTTATTAAGAATGAATACTTTTCTGATGTTCTGATGATTTGACACAGAAAAAAGTTCACCAAAAGGACGGATTTAAACTTGGGTCGATTGCATCAAAAAGAGTACACCACATGCTTTACCATCTGCATCACTGGAGCTGACACCTGACAACTGTCTTTTGTAATGTTGATTAGCCCAATCACACGTTGGTAGGTGGAGGGAATGTAAATAGCTTCTGCCAACAAGGTGGGCTATTTTCACCAAGTGACTTTGATATAGAAATCCTGACCAGGATGTGTCCGGGAAAAATGGCACATGGTCACCGTAACTAATGGTGATTTTGCAAACAAATTAGTTATCAGTATCAGCCAAAACGTTATCATTAGTGCATCCCTACTTTTCTGTACATTAATTTAACAAGCATTTAAAGTTAAATACAGGAAAATAAAAAGTTAAATACAGAAAAATGTAGAAACAGTTGTTATAAATTATTTACCAGACAAAGCAAAAATTGTAAAAAAAAAAACAACTAATGTTAAAATCGCAAACGACTTGAGTTGTGAAACTGCTGATTTATAGCCTACTTTCCAAAACACTAAGAAAAGATATAGAGTCTGATTTACAGAACAAGTTCTTCTTGTAACAGAAGACATGACCCCTCCAAACTGCCATCTGAGCAACAGCTGCACCTTATCAAGGTTACGTGAGGAGAGTCCTTATAAATTGGCAGTTTCTCATTAAGTGTAATGTCAGCCCACTCAACAGGCATGCAAACATAAGATGAGTCCAACAGAACGGCAGGCTTTCCTGTGCAAGAATAAGAGCCTAGAGTAGGAGCGTATCATAGATGGATACATACTAATGACAGGAGTCTGAATATATCATCTCGTAACTGTCTGCCAAGGTCTGTCATTGTCTACCAGCCCTGCAGGATCTACCAGCCCACTGCAGTCACTGGATGAACTGAGTGGGAAGGAGACAGAGTGTAAACATGCCGTAGCGGAACCCGGGGTGAAACCGCATCTGTCAGGAAAACTTTTAATGAGGGTTTAAACGCAACGGCATTTGCGTCCTTAAACAGGGGGATGGGAACCTGCAGAGACTGATTTAAGGGATAAATCATTATTTAGTCACCTTCATGTTGTGTTTGACTTTCTTCTGTGGAACACAAAGCAAGATATCGTCACAGTTTCTTTTTGTCCATGACATAACAGTTCAAGTTGTTTAGAGCCCAACATATGTTTTGTGCTTCTCAGAAGAAAGCAAATCATATATGTTTGATACAGAGTTTGAGGAGAACGACATTCAGTTGAATGTGTGCAAATAACCCGCTTTCCTGCTCATCATCAAAGAACAAACTTGAAGTTTCTTTTCCCATTTATCCAAACACGTAAGATAGCATCTCGACTTAAAGCCTGCTCTTCATATTAGTTTAATACACCCAAGAGCTTACTTGAATCAGCTTGCTAACAAAGGCCTCGGATGTGAGCATTTTCATGCAAAATACTTTGAAACCCCTATAAATAGTTCTGAGGCGCTTAAGCTCCACTCTCTGTAGTTTTCAGCCAATGGAGGCTGATTCAGGCAGAGCTCCTTCAGTACTGTAAATGCCAGCAGTCTAATGCTCCCTTATGTCCTGCAGTTTTCATGCCCTCTGCTAATCCGAGTTTGGACTCGAAATATACTTCTGCCTGTTCCAGAAAAGCTGTAATTGAAAAAGATAAGAAAAAGAAAAGTGATATGACCCGCTAAGTGCATCGTGCGACAGGTAACAGCACGCAATCTGGCCTTGTGCTTCGACAATGCGGCAAATCAAGTTCATTTCTAGTCCAAGCGGTGAGTCATGTCGAAGTTGGCTAGTCAGTTGGACAGTTAAGAACATGGCCAGCTGTGCCTCCTCCATTATGGCACCTGGCAGCCGCTGCTCCATGCCTCCGTCTGTTGGTAGCGCCAGGCTCCGTTTTCTCGCCCAGTGCCACGGGGTACAGACTGCACAGGCCTGAGAATCCTGGCCTGAGGCCCGCCTCTCTACCCCCTCCCTGCCGGTTCCCTTTATTATCTCATGGTATTCCTGTATTTGCCCTCTTCTTTTTAAAGGACTGCATTACTTCCACCTCCACAAACTTGTCAAAACCAATTTGCTCCCCTATTATCCTCTGAACTGATTTCGCAGTGACCTCCTCTCTCTCCCCCACTCGCTCGCCCCTTTCTCCTCAACCCATTGCATCTCTCAACTGAAACCCCAACACGACCTGTGCTCCAACTAAACCGAACACCTCCCCCCTCAATTCACCCTTCCTGAGCTGGGCTTTACCTGCACAGCGCCCGTCTTCCTCCCTCACTATACTCCTACACTATGCTCTGCATGCCTTCATCCTTCCAGTCCAAATCTAAAACACAAAATAAATGAAGCAAGCAAACTAAAACAGAGTCTGAGGAAACACGCTGAATCTCCATAAAAGCAAAGAGAACTTAATATACTTGACAGTCTATGATGGAAGCGCAGCTCTGTCACCCCTTCATGGCCTCCCCTTCAGCCTCCCTTCAATTAGTGTCTCACCAGTGACAACATGGAGGATCTTCATTAGGGGAGAATGCTCAATTATATCAGTTGATATTCGTTTCCAAAACTAATTATCCCAGTTGCATGGCATGGCTGACTGAGCCTGCCCCTGCCCCAGGGCGCAGCGGTTACTGATGTGACTTGGCTTTGGTTGGGAGTTTGGCTCCACTCCATCCGTGCCTTTTTTATTTGCTCTAAATTGACTAAATACATCCTCTATGTGTAATTCTCATTTTTCCTACAGGTTAAGTCTGGCAAAAACACATTAGCTTATTAGCAGACTCTGATTGGTAGGTAATCATTTGCCGCTTTTGTAGTCATTTTTATTCTTTAGGACACCAGCATTACTATGATTATCATCCCAGTAACATACAGTAAGTGTAAAACTACAAAAAAAAAAACTAACTAACATAGAAAAATCTAACAAAATTTAATTTGAAATTAAAACATAATTATATACATAAAATAACTGAAATAAAATACAAATGATCACAAATAATTTTAGAATAATATAATGTTAACTGTGATATACAATACCTTTAAAAAAAAAACTAATAATAATAATAACAATAAAAAACAGAATGCCTAACTGTTCACTTGTCAGTAGAGGACATTGGGACTGTTAAAATGCTTATTGCCAGTAATTTACAGGATTTATCCTCACTACAATGGACTAAATTACATATAATCAGAGGAAAGTGCTAAAGCAGAGTCACAGTTTGGAATATTCATGGGCACATTTACCATCAGTGTGGCCCAGAGGGGGATAAGTAAAAAGAGCCTCTTATTGATGCTGAGGAGTATTCATCTCTGTTATTTTAAGGCAAACAATCCATTTCTCTTGACTTGTTTATTTATGATTTTCTAAGGGCTTACTGAATATACAAATCTGATTAAATGAATATACATGCAGAAATAAAGGATGCCTCTTAAACATAGTGGCAGAGGAAATAAAAGTTTTTCTCTTATTAAATCTCAGAAACACAGCAGAGATTGTGTCATCTCACATGCGCCAGATGTGGCAGCCTGCAAAGAACACAAATCTGCAATAATTATCACGCGAGTAAAACCATATAATTAAGTCTTTCAGAGGCACTGGTCTAAATCTTCAGTCAAAATGTTCTAGACTGAAAAAAACCTGCTCTGACAGAGAAGCAAGCGGTTAATTGTGGAAACCGAGTAGTCGCCTGCAGTGACAAATGATTAATCATAGTCTGAAGTGTGAAACAACATGTGAGAAAAAACTCATTTAATTAGCTAGACTTCAATTTCACAGTAAACGAATCTATAGATTTCATGATAGATAAAAAATAAAATATAAAAACTGCACAGGGGTCTTGTAACCAACTGTAACACGAACAGATAAATGAAAAAAATTATTTGTGAAATTCAGTGAAATCACATTTCTGAAAACAGTACTCTTTGCAGATGGTTCATTTGTCAGGTGCAAAATGTCTTCTCAAATCAATTATAAATGAAATATGTTTCAGTCTCAAGTTTAAAGTTTATGAAGTTGTGTCTCCTTTGTGTGCTTGCTCACTTGCTATCCATATTAGCTCCAGAGAACAAACTATTAGGTTCATTTCAAAGTAGCTGAGGTCAGACTGATTATGCATAACTCTTCTATTCCTACTCTCCCTCCCTTTCCCAAACCCTGTTTCTGAACTTACCCCTCTTCTATCAAGCCTCTGTGCCCTCCTCCTTCCCTGGTTTCAAAGCCCTGGGTCCGCAGTCCGGAGGTAGATCACTTTAATTCTGCTTCATGGATCTTTTTCAAAAAGGACCCGGAGACCCCAGAACCAGTGACCGCGGGCTGAACCCAGGCGAGCCAGCCGGGCTCCGCGTACTCGTAAACACAGCCATCATCTCACATGCTCCCTTTTCCACCCCACACTTTCGCTCCCTCCCAAACAGGCTCAGAGAGTATTTGATTCGGCCTACTAAAGTAAGTGCCCCCATTCAGTTTGTGGGATATATGACACACTTGACCCCATGCTGTTGTTCATTATCTATATGGTCAATGCATGAAGAGGAAATGCTGTCAAATAATGCCCAAAAATCTATTTTTCTGATGTCACAACTGACTTTCAACCAGCTCAATAAACTCTTTCTTCAAAACACTGTGCACATACAGTATGGGTCAATGATGTAATGTGCAAAAAGATTAAACAATACAGAAAAGGAATCCTTGTTTAAAACAGATGCAGTGGCAAGTTCATAAAAAATGAACTATTCGTATTTGTTTCATATGGCTTTAAAAAGCTTTTATACTATGAGTTTAAACAATTTCTACAAAAATTAAATGTATTATAATTGTTAAACAATGACTGTATTAAACATTTTAAATAAATTTTTTTAAATAAAAAGCACTTCTTACAAATATGAGTAATTGATAAATATAATTTAGTTTTTGTAAGCTGTCACAGCACACCCTGAATTAACCATGCTTTGTTATAAATAGCCAATTTTTTAACTCGTCACAAAAATATCAAAATGACTTTTAATTGAGAAATATAAAATGAACTCATAGAATGTGTGCGCAGGTATGAATGGCATTTTATATACGTTTTCAAATAAATTAATATACCAAAATAAATGTAATATCATTGGCCCATATACCTGTTACACACCTTGGACCAAAATTTTGGAAAACAAAATGATACCCTTCCCACACGAGATGGAGGAATGAAGTTATTCATCATCTTCTTTAAAATTCTAGTAGTCTGCAAAAAGCAATTACGAGAACCTTACATGATATAGTTCATGTGTGGACCAAAAAAATAATGCACAACGTGTACTGGCAAGACTTTCTAGGAGATCAAAACGACCATCATCCGGTTTCCAGCATCCCAATAAATGACACGTGGCTTAAGGCTTTCCATAGTGAAAATGGGATTTACAGTAATAGTGTCCCTAGGTGGAAACAGATTAGACTTGAGCAGCTACCTAGGGATGATCAAATGAGCAATTTCGTCCTAGATGGTCACCATAGCAATGACCTTTTCGCATGCCACAGATGGCAAGCCGTAGCATATTTTATTAAAAATGATTAAGCTTTTTTTTTTAAATATCGTTTTCCCTATAAGGTACCTCTCTGGTGTACTATGATAAAAAAAAATCAGTGTTAGCATGGAAAATGTTAGTCAACAGACATCAGAACATCTGAAGCACTTTCCTTGTAGGAAAAATCCCATAATGCCATTTCAGGAGCCCTAAAATGAGGTCGCTGAATAACTGGAAGATGCACACTTGATTTTACTCAAACCTCTTTAGCCTTGTGATCTGCAGCTGTACCCACAGCACTATTAGGTCTTGTTGAAAGTGAGAATGAAATCTCCAAATAAAGCTGATGAGGACTGATCAGGACTGACACAAGCAAAGCAAAGCACCCAGTGGAACGGCTCTGTAGCATCACAGTTTGGGGTCATTCTTTATCCCCCTCTGGGGCAGCTCGTTCACACTATCACACCTGTCTGTCAAAAGAAAGACTCAGCCCAGGGAATAAAAGAAGAGAGAAGGTTTATCCAATGCCAAAGCGAGAAAAATAAACGCAACAGAAATCACAACAGACAGAAAGGTCAAAGTTTAAATTACAGCTTAAACAACCTCATGTCCTGCTTTGACTTAATGACCAGCGCAATTTTAGGGTTCTGAAATAAAACCTTCCAAGGAAAAATAGCCAAAGCTGAAAATTGAGGAAAAAAAAAAAAAAAAAAAAAAGTAGCCTATAACTAATGAAAAATACATCAGCCTAAATAGACAAAAAAAACTTAACTCGTTAATTAAAATGACAAAATGATTCTGAAAGCTTATTACAAATTTTAAAAGGACAGACCATATTTACAACTAAATAAGAAGAAAATGTGATACAATATTAGTTAAGTCGACAATGGTCACTCTATTTGAGAAGCAAGTTTTATAAATTAATTTTGCTTGCTTATGGAATTTTTGGCCACTGCAAATTGATGGATAAACTAGAAATACGGAAGGATTAACGTTAATCATAAAAAAAAAACACACACAACAAATTCTTTGAGTAAATAAGCACATGCGGACACTTCACGCCTCCACACCTGTGACGATTAAAAGCCTATTACTTCATGAAGTCTGTAGAAGGTTATGCTCAACAATTGAAGAACTACAACGCGAACACAAACAATCCGTCCGCCAGACGAGCCTACCTGGTCAGGCTTTCAGGGGTGACCTGAAACCTTCCTGCGTTCCAACGTTTAACGGCTTGATTACTGTTGATTTGTAAATTTACAGCGGCACCTTGTGTTGAGTAGAAGTAAAGCACTTGAAGTGGTTGTCGGTGGAAACATCCATTCATCAATTCTTTAAGGAAACACTAAATTAAGAACATAAAGATCAAAACATAAAAGACAAAAAAGGCTATTTCAACTTCCTATAGGCATATAATGATAAGATTACATGTTCTCCAAAACAAGATATAGATGCAGACTGATACAGATACATTCAATCATTTTTCTCCCACCAGAAAATTATAGAAGCTTATTAATAAAATAGCACCCATTTACACATTCACCCAAAGTAACCCATTTGTCATGCTCACTGTTTCTGGACTAAATCCTAAATAAATGAATGAATGACTGAAAACACTCATTGAACCATAAGGAAAAAGCAGAGTTTATTTACAGTCAAAAACAAAAGCCAAACAAGCCAGAGAGCTATTTGAGGCTCATTTTAAAACATCTCTTTATTTATTATACCAAACTCTGTTCATTACAACAAAATGGCTTTTAAATAGACGATTAACCAAAAAATGAAACAATTCTTTCATCATTTACTAAGGTGCACAATTAGAGTTATCTAGTAAAATGTTAAAGGAAAACCATGTTAAAAAGAACAATATAATTTTTTGTGCTTTGGAATGACATGAGGGTGAGTAAATGATGACATTTTTGTTTCATTTTTAAGAGAACCATCCCTATAATAGAGTTAGATTTATTTGGCCTACAGAATAAAAGGCTTTTGGCTTTTTGAATTCCTAGAACGTCTGAGCAATAATAAATACATTTGTTTATGCAGAGTAGAAATGTGACACTCTCTGTGTATGTGAAGTTCTGTATGTGTGTGTGCTTTATTAACCTAATACGCATTGCATGCTCCATCCCATGGACGTACACTGGTTGACATTCGCAGTGTGGTATTTTAACAGTATGTATGTTAACAATCACAAAGTATACAGAGTTCCGTCAAGTTCCACAATGGTAATGGTCTTTAATTGCCAGGTCAGCTTGTCTAGAGAAGTATTAGTTTGACAGCAGATGCCAGACATATAACAGAAGGCCCAGGAGGAAGCTGAAGCCTGTGCTGACTCTGGTGGCGTGTCCTGCCACATTGCAGTCATCGGAGTAGCAGCAGTGAACTTTGACCCCTGGAGCTCTGTAACCCTGGCTGTTAGCCTGGCTGCAGAAGGATTTGTATGAGCACGACTTCATTACGCCACCTAAGAAGACAAGAACGGTATGAGAGCGTGATTACATATTAATGTGCCTTGATCCTCATAAGGAAGCTGTAGACCTCCTGCTATTTCTAAGCTGGAGCCAGACAGAGCAGTCTGTCTTCCTTAAACACCAACCTGAGCCAGTGCCTGCCCTTAAAACACACGCACACACACATACAGTCGTTAATGATTTTTCTAAAGATTTATCCCTATGTGATTTATCTCTCACATCCAAGGAAATAAAAAAATGTTCTCGCACAGTTTCCTCTCATCCATCCATGCAGGAAGATTAACAATTAACTATGCACCCATTAAACTTACTGCCATGTCCACGGACAACAGCACATGCATCTGAGTAGCTCGGACAGGTTTTGGAGCCCTGGCGATTACAGTCTTCATCTGTAGAGCCCATGCATGTGTAACACTTCAGCGCCTCACCTAAATAGAGACAAAGAAGGGGCAAAAGTGATTCAACATTAAATTGTGTATAGTGTAAGTACTGACCAATCAATTTTTACAGCTTTTTGTAATTTTGTCATGTTTTCTAGTAAAAATAAAACATAATAATAAAGTTAAATGAGAGTAAAATCTATATTAATATTAGTTGTAGTAGTCGTAGTATAAATAATTATTAAAAAAATAATTCAGACCTAGGCAAAGGAAGTATGTGCATTCTTTTAGTGAACATAATTACTATAACAATAAATTTTAAAACAACAATTTATCAATAATAATAAAAATACAATACATACATTCTCTGAAAAATGAATGATAATATTTTATGCATTTTTTTTTTTATTTTAATGTTTTCAAACAAACATGACGAAAAACTATAATTAAAAAATATACCACCACATAATTTATTCTATTTTCTATTCTATTTATATATTTTCTTTTACAGATATTAAAGAGGGTGCATAAATGACTAAACGAAAGGAAAGAAATATTCAGTGTGCAGATAAGAACCATGGCTCAATCGAACAGCTCCAACAATCAAGGCAAACAAACAAAAATGTATTTTATGGCATTTATAGTGTGGAGACAGGAAAATGTCACTATACTATTATATATTATATAATATATATTAATGGACACTCTTTCTAAGATGAAGCAGCTTTAAACTGTAACAAATATGCTATCAACAAGATCCTAAAAGATAATCTACAGATCTTAACTTCGCTGGTCTGTAAAATCTAAACATAACACTGACGTTTTATCCCTTTTTTAGCTTTCGTTCAACAGACCCAAGGGAAGTCAACAAACATCACTGCAGAATAACATGTCAGTGCTTTAACTGTCTTGTACATGCCCAGCAGTACATGTAGCGGTTAAGCCTTTTTCATGTGCTATCATCTCTCAAAAAGTGCATTTTTTTTCAGCAAACATGCTTTGAACTTCAATCCAACAAGATCAGACACACAAACTCGATGACTGTAACACCTTCAGAAACAGACATTCCTTTTAAAAGTATCTGCTATGTCTGTCTTAGCACTGTTAGTTCACCCTAAAGACATCCTTCTGCTGCTTCTGAGTCACTCTCTTTGATAGCTTAAGCTTCAATTCACAGGATAGACTCAATATGATTTTACAGGCAGACTATTCAGGCTGTTTGAAATGAGGTACACTTTTATAAGTACAGAGCCAGTATATAGCAAGCATGAAGGTCACATTTTTTTTCAAAGCATTTATCTAAAACATCATTGTTTTTTTCTTAAATAAAATAATCTATTACTTCCTTTCAACTGAGTTGGCCTCAGTTCCAATATTTCAGAGAGTTAATATTCTATACATTTATATATGAAATGTATAAAAGACCATGATGAGTCGCATATTTATCCATGATGTCTTATAAGTCACTAAAAATATTATTCAGCTGTACACACATACACAAAAATATATGAATATTTTAAATAAACCACTGTTTTGAAATTAATGTTATTGTCTCCTTTATTCCTCACACCAAAAAGCTTCCAACAGAGGTTAAAAAAAAGTTATGCATTACCTGCACAAAACAAAGCAGCAGTCTCCAGTTTTTCTATGCCTGACCTCATCCGCCATTAATCAACTATAACTTTCCAGACAGTACTTGGTGGTGTTTATTGGAAACATTCAGCTGTCATTTGTAAATATATATATATATATATATATATATATATACATACATACAGTGCGCTCCATTAAAATAGGCACCCTTAGTAAATCTGAGCAAAGGTGGCTGTGAAAATAAATCTGCATTGTTTATCCTTTTTATCTTTCATTCAAACAATTCATGCAATTCTAACCAATCATTGAAGTAAAACAATTGAAAATAGGGAGAAATTATTTTTATGAAATCAATGTTTTTCTCCAAAACTTGTTGACCACAATTATTGGCACCCCAAGAATTTTTTTAAATTGTAAAATATCCCTGAAGTAAATTCCCATTCATATTCACAATTTTGAGCACTCCATGGTGATTATGGACATAAAATTATCCAGCCATGGTTTCACAGAAATATATATAGGAGAGAAAACAAAGCCCAAATTCCCTTAATCATCAACACAATGAGAAAAACAAATAATATATTTATGATGTGCAGCAAAAGATAATTGGGCTTCACCAATTAGTGAAGTGGCTTTGCGAAAAGAGCTAGAGCAGAGAATATTACCATTTCCACCATCAGGGAAATAATTAAGAATTTCCAATTAACATAAAATGTTACAAAGCTGCCTGGAAGAGGACGCGTGTCTCTATCCTCCTAATGCACGGCGAGGAGAAGAGTTTGAGTGGCTAAAGACTTTCCAAGGACCACAGCATCATGGATTCTATCAAATACCAACAGATAAAAATCAATTATTCACTGACTCTGTTAGAAATCTCATAATGGGCCATGGTTGGGTCTTCCACTGGGACAATAATCCAAACACAAACATCAAAATAAACAAGAATTAGTCACTGAGCACAAAATGAAGCTTTTGCCATGGCTGTACCAGTCCTCTGACCTGAACCCTGTAGAAAATGAGTGAGGTGAACTAAAGAGGAAAAGCATCATGGATCTGGTTTCTGAAAGATCTGAAGATATTCTGCATGAAGGAGTGGCCTCTTTTCTCTTAGCAGGGGTTCTCCAAACTCTTCAGACATTACAGGAGAAAACTCAGAGCTGTTATATAAAAGAATATAGCAATAATTGGGTGCCAATAATTGTGGCTAACATGCATTGGAGAAAAACATTTATTTCATCATGAGTTTTTTTCCACATGGTCAATTGTGTTGCTTCAATGATAGGTTAGAATTTTGTGAATTTTTTGAATAAAAGATAAGAGGATAAACAATGCAGATTTATTTTCACAGCCACCTTTGCTCAGATTTAGTGGAGGGCACTATATATATATATGTGTGTTTGTTTGGACTGTGATAAATGAGTTTAGCCAAAAAATAACTAAAAAAAAAAAAAAAAAAAAAACATTGTACCTAATTTATGCTCCTTAGTTGTAATTAAGTTAACCCATTTGCATTTTGTGTTAGCTTCAATGTGTAATTAAAAAACTTACTTAATTAGCACTTGGTCCTCAAATTTCACAGCAGATGTTTTAACAGTTTTACACCACTACTATTAAATGCACTGTTTTTTTAAATGTACTTCAGGCAGAGATTCTCTTTCTTTGGTCCAGCAATCTAATAAAAATAAAGACCTGCAAACTATTTTAGCTGCCAATCTGTTTAAGGGATTGAATTGCACCAACTATTTTCTGTTAGTCCTTTAACACCTTCCTCAAGGCTAACAAGATATTCTCAGTCGTAAGAAGGACGCCTCAAAAGGATGAATGCCCGGAGAAACTAAACGAAATACAAATGATGAAAATGACAAAGAAAAAATCCAAATACCAGACTGAGAAGCCTTGAGTGAAATGCAAACCAGGACTTGTGAGTGAGTGCGTGGCACAGATGCAGCAAGTAAGAAGACAGGAGTGAAAAAAAGAAGAAAGATAAAAGAAACAAGAGAGAAGTACTCACTGTGAGCAGCAAGGAGGATGAGGCCCAGGCCCAGCAGCATGAAGAATTGTTCCGCTCTCATGTTGCCGGTGGTCTATGGCTGTCAGGTTAGCACAGTGAAAAGCAGGTTGTTTGCTCTTAAAACTCCTGAGCTTAAGCCCTGCTTTCTGAAAGCTAATAACCAACAGCAGTGAGGACACAGATTACCAGCCTGTCCACTGAGGCCTGCGCTTCGGTCTTAAGATCTGAATGGATCCTCACCATCTCCACTAATCAGAGATGAGGGATCGGTTACTGTGCTCCACCCATACACTGCTGCATGCTAGCCAGGGGTCTAAAGCTCCCTACTGATTTCATTCAACTAATGCCTCCATATACAGAATAAGTTTATCTGGGACCAAACTCAACATCATTTCTCTTTGTGACACAGCAGAACAGTGGATACAACCAATCAAACAGTTGATGCAATGTCTCCTTGACTAATATAAGCAAAACCAAACCTTTACAGCAAAATAAATAAATTGCTATAATAAAATTGATTTTATACAACTGTATATTAAAAGCATCTTTAAAGCATATCTTGAAGCATACATAATAATGTTAGTATGTTTCAACGCCACCTTGAAAAAATTTTTTTTTCCTTTCAAATTTTTTTCTTAAATTCTACTTTTACCATTCATTTGTTTATTTTGTTTCCTTGTTTGAATATATGCATGCTGTAAATTTAACCAGAAAGCAATTATATATTACACTACACAACACTATTTTCTATACAGTACTGTGGAAAAGTATTAGGCCACTGGTATGTTGACAAACAAATAATTTGAAGTGGGCTATTTCTATCTTTTGCGGTAGCGTGTCAGTTGGGAATATCAGTTTACATTTCCAAACATTATTTTTGTCATTAATTGTAATAATGCAGTGAGATTATAGTCTACACAAGGAGTCTGACAACAGCCAGTGCTCCACACAGAGATCTGATCTGGAATGACATGAAGTAACAGAACAAACTGAGACAGACTAAATCCAGAAGAACTGTGGCAACGTCTCCAAGATGAAGAAAACAACCTCACCTCATCAATAGGACATCACCTATTTTTTAAATTCTATTTAAATTTCATTCAAATAATCTCCACTTTCTTTCCATTCTGTTTATTTTTCTTTCATTTCAACATTTTTGATTCCTTCTTTATCCTATTTTTGTTAAATTCTACATTGACTCATTTTTTACTTCACTCACTCAGACAGTTTGGTTCTGTGCCAGCATGTAGTTGGCACTAATATAGTCTGTCTGGCGTGATTTTAAGACCCATCTGTCAACTAACTAATGCATCTTTTTATGCACATACGTAGGATCATGTCAGCACAATTCATTGTCAGTTCATTAACAACATTATTGTTCTCTTAAAATTCACTAGTGGGAGGCTAAAAGCATCTGCTAAATGAATGAGTAAATGTGACTGGTATTACATAAACATCAAGCCTTTGTATTTTGCATATTGACTGTGTCTGTGCGATATGGGTCAGATAAACAGAAGCTGTATTGCCATCTTTTATTGCACTTTTTAAGCATGTCCTGTATAGCTGACAGAGCTTCATTTGTATGACACATCAGCTATAGCAGGACTGAGACAAAACCATTCAGATTAAATTAGCTCAGAACCACTGACAGTGACACGTGGGTTCGTTTATATATCAAAATAAATCCAAAAATAAGATCAATCACACATCAGTGTTGCTAGAAGAAACGAAACAAATGAACAACAAGTATCTACAAAGATACACAAGGAAGCAGATAAACTACCAGTATCAAAATCTGCAGGTAAGTTCCTTTACTATTTTCAAGTCTTTTTCATATTTACAAAACCGTCAAGGCCTACGACATGCATTTTTTTTATGATCATGAATTCCACTTTGTGACAACTGAATGATTTATTCATCTGTTTTATAGTATATATATATATATATATATATACACATATTTTCTCTGTTCATTTCTGTTTTCAAGTTAAGAAGAGGGAACCACAGGAATCAGATTAACAGTCGGCTCCATCAGTGGTTGTCATGGCAACAGCACTCATAACCTCAGACTCACTATAAACACATACTCTCTGCGTGTTTTTGTGTGTGTGAGTGTGTGCGTGTGTGTTATACAGACTCTCAAAAATGTCTCTACTGATGGGGAGTACTTTCACAAGACCCTCAACATAGGTAAGGTGGTATACATTAACATATTAAAATGATACAAAAATAATTACAGCCAGAACTAGTGTGTTCTCCCAGTCCTTGGGACTCCAGTTTATGTGAAGATGTCAGTAGTGTGAAATCTTTTGTTTGAATTAGTTCATTGTTCTGTCCATTAGCAAGAGGAAAAAACAATACCAAAACTATTTAACCCTGCTCCTCCCTCTTTACCATCTCTTGTCCAGTTTTTGTTCTTTTGTCTCTTTGTGGTATGGACAGAACTTTGTTGAATGGACGACTAGCTCTTTCCCATCTTGGCAATCAGTTCATCACAAATTTTGGTCAGTTCCTCGATCTCTTTGTTCTAAAAACAGAATCCAAAAAATGATGTTAACCTCTGAATGTTGGATATTTTTACATTTAAATATGTGGTCCAAAAATACAGCAAAATAGTAAAATATTTTAATTTTAAACATCAGTTTTCTATACTATTAAATTTTAAAATTCAATTTATTCCTAAAATGGCAAAGCTAAATTTAATTTAAATTATAATATTACCATTATCTGTGTTGTGATGTTTAATATTTCTGTGGAAACCATAATACTTTTCAGGATGTTTAAAATGTTTCTTTTTGTCTGTGTTGATGCACTAAATGTATCAAAATTAAACAGTAAAGTCAGTAAAAGTATTTCTCATATATATATATATATATATATATGTATACAAACACACACACACATGGATTTAGAATTGTCATAATAGAAAGTAAAAATTATAAAATACATTTTCAATTCTACTTTAAAAAATATATATATATATATATATATATATATATATATATATATTAAAACTTTTCAGCAACATTTACAAATTTTAATTAAATAAAATAATCGTTTGCAGTACTGAAAGATTAACTAAATGTTTTAACAACAACAACAACATGAAAATGTGAGCGAACCTTTTGTTCCAGTGTGCGCTCCAGTGAGTCCACCTTCATCTGTTCTTTCCTCAGACTGGCCTGATGCGCTGCCTGCTCCTGCTTGGATTTGGCTCTCACCTGAGCGATTTCAGCATTCGCCCTGCGGGTGCCACATGGTCAGAGTCATGCCATCATTTCATATTTCGAAAGAACTCTCGCACAGTGCAAGTCGAACCCTTAATTAGCCTAACAGTTTCAGGCAACAGAAACCCTGTACAAAGCAAACATATTGAAAACATATGCATGTGAAAGATCTGTACGTACTTATCCAGTTTCTCCTCAGCATGGATCTTCAAGGCCTGGTAACGCTGCTCCTCCTTACGGACACGAGACAGGTATTCCTGCGCACATTTCTTCAGCACGTCCTCATTCTAAAAGAAAAAGAGGAATATAGTAAATGAGCTAAAGCTATTAAATCATTTTAACCTATAGCATAATAGTTATTGTTGTAAGCTTACATTCATTTGGCTCCAATTTTGTATGAAAAATTCACAATCAATAACAATCAAGCCTCGACTGAATATTCCGTTCATCTCAGAATACTTAACCGTAATTGGAAATTCACAATGATTTAACCTTTATTGATCTCAGTTCGAATCGACTTACCTTCCGGAAGCCTTCTAAAACATCTTTCATCTTTTCATAGCGACGGAACAAATCAGCGAGAGACTTCTCCACAGAGTTGAGATCAGCCAAAGCCTGGTCCTTCTCCAGGATCAACTGCTGGATAGTGTGATGAGACAGAGTCTTCTCTCTCTGTTCACCCTCTGAGACATACACACAAAAACAAACGCATTACGTTCACATTGCACTAGATGTACAATACACAACACACAATACAATCCAATTGATGTGCAAATCTGCTTTTGGATGCGGCAGAGGTTGATTTTATGTTCCTCGGGGTACTTCAGATATGAAATTATACTCTACACCACTATGTCTAAATCGTTGATGATGACCAATGAAAATGCAGTTTTCGACACTGCATCTCTATGATGCATGCAGACAACACACACATACACTCACTCACTCAAAGATGTTCAATCCACAGAGACATGGTGAGATGAGAATACCTTACAAAGACTTACTCAGCACCTCATAATTTTGGGGGGGAAACGTTATTAAATAGATATATATTTACAAATTCAAAGTTTAGGAACAAAACATGAGAAACCAATATTTTTATCTACTGTATCAAGGATCCATTAAATTGACAAAAGTAAAAAAAAAATTGTCTTTTTCAAAAAAAAAGTTGTTGCTACTTTTTTGTAGCTTCAGTGTACTTTGTTGTATTTTGGCGATTTTACATTATAAGCTTGTTTGGAAAGTTACAGTATCAAAGTAGTTTCCTGAACACTTATAAGCTGGTAATGGAAGATGTTTGAGAAAAGGTCTATAAAAAAAGACCAGCAGAGCAAAACCAGATGATACTAAAATGAGAGATGGACCATATCATGTTATAGTATAAGAAAACTCTCCCTGTCTGATGTCGTGGATGCAACACAAACAATGAAAATAAAGAGTTGCTGTTACTTACCAGGCATGCCTGAGTGATTTATCAAATATTTATGAGGGACGGAGGGAGCAAAACAGAAAAAACGGACGGCATTAAGTCAAGCCAGCAGGGTGGGACATGTGAGAGAGAAAAGCGTGTCAGAAACATAGGTGAATTTTAAAATGAATGAAAGTGTCATAGAATAAAAAATGAAGTGGGTGGTGAGAGCCAGAAAACTGGCCAAGAAAATGAATCCATGGAAAATGAAATAAGCAAAGAGTCAAAATAAGAAAAGGAAATGGCCGACAGCTGGAAAGTGAAATATAATGGATGGAATTTTATCATGAAGAATATAAGAAGGGAATGAAGAAAAGTTTTTCTTTGTACAAAGAGAGAAAAGCATGTCAAGGTTAAACCAGACACTCAGTATAACAATCTGAGAATGTAGGAACGCACACAGCCTAGAGTATTTATATGGAGGTAAATACTGGACAGGCAAAGAAATCTGATTAATCTGTCAGTGGGTGAGGCCTGGTTTGAGTAGAAACATGTTTATGTTTTTTGAGGTCAAGTGCAATTTACAAGGAGACATAAAAGGCTTGTGCTTGTAACTGACCGGTGTTTTGGTCCAGAGGCAAGAGAGATTTGTCTGCAAATTAAATGAGAAAGTGACAAAAACTTATTGCATATGTGTGTTGGTGTGGCAGTGACAGGGTAAGGGTTGTGTCTGTTCATTTATAGCAGTGTAGCACAAGAACAGCACAGATAAATAGAACCAAAAGCGCCCGACAGGAGAGGATGAAACCATATTTAGCAAGAAAGACTCACCAATCATCTCCGCGATAGTCTTCTCATACTCCATAACTATCCCTCTGTAAAGAATAGGCACAAATCAAGTTAAGGTGCATACTGTACATACTGCAAGATCAGAGCAGGTCAGTGTTTTCTAAGCACACCGATCAAAAGTGCTGTTCTACATTATTTTCATAAAAAAAATGAAGACTGCTTATTCTAAAAGACATTTAAAAAATCATGTCCTAGAGTGCATTTACACCTGGATTTGTTTCAGATGATCTGATCAAGAGTGGTAAGCATTAAGCACAGGTGTAAGCATGCTCCAAAATGTTTTGTGATCTAAATCACTGAAACCACATGCTGTGATAGCTGTTGTGTTTCATATCTAAAATAAATAATCAGGTCGTTTGTCAGATCACTCCTTTGCTTTATTATTTCCTTTTTTGCTTCCCTGATTTACCAACATGCTGACGTAGCAAGTGATGCACGTACTAACAAAGTCAAGGGTCCCTTTGAAATCCAATCACAAGTGATCTCAGAAGGTGCATTTGACGTTCACCTTACTGCTAGCAACAGTATGTATCTTGGCTGACCATTTGTGATTGGATCACCACAGACGGATCTTAATACCAGGTGTAAACAGGATTTAGACCCGCATTTGAAAGTGTCCCAAATTGGAAGGCAAACAATCCGAGTTAGAGTTTTTATCTGTTTGCACGCATGCAGCCAAATCCGCTCTGTTCCAGAAGTCAGGACTGGTTGATAACGCAAATGCAAACTAATAGGAAAGTGCATTCTGAGGTGACAACAAAATTTTGAATGGGGTTGATTACATGAAAGGTCAGGAAGCTAGCATTTGTTGTGTCATGTGTTTGACTACAAGAGTTCGGCTGGCAGAAAGACTTGCTTGGAGGAAAGCAGGTTGCCGGCACAGTAAGCGGATGGATTAGCTATGTCTTCCTTAGCCTCTTAGACCCTCCTTATCCTGAGCCCAATCAGGCTAATGAACTAAGCCCCATTCTTATCCACACTAACAAGGCCTAGTCCAGCTGGCTGTAATCCGCAACCCTTCCCGATTACCTTGTTCACTTTGCCCCTTGAATACAAAAAGACAGCTTTAATACATGTCCTGGTTCAATCAACTGTCTTCTGAATTAGACAACACTGCATTTTCATTAAAAGTGCAGAGATGTGACAAATACATCAAAACTGCTTAACATAAGAGCTAAGAGCCACCTGATTTGAACCCTTATTTAGGAGACTGTAAAGCAGAAACTAATGTAAAACAACTCCTGTGTAGGTGAAAAAAAATTGTTTAGTCTATTCATACTCCCTTTTTGTGGCCCCAACTCTGGCACATCTGACATGTTAAGGCCCTCTTTAATTGGCTTTCTGCTTACGTTCGACTTAAAAATAAAAGTAGGAAAGCGATAAACAGATTGAGAGGTGGATTGAGGTTGATGCATGGAACTGTAAGCAGAGCCTTTATGGTTGACTGCACAGAGATTTGTCAGGCGTGTCATATATATATATATATATATGTAGTGAATACACATTTCTGACAGTTTTATTGATTTGAAGTTTATAGAGAAGATGGGAGAAATGAGGCGAAATGGGGTCGGCAAATGACACAAGCTTCACTCGTCATAGCTCACAAGGGCTCAGGAATCTCTGTCCTTTGAGAACACCCACCTCATCTCCTCCACTTCCCGTCTACTCTCTTCATATTTTCTCTTCCACTCCATGGTTTCTTTCTCTTTGATAACAATCTGAAATAAGAAGAGCGTTACTTTACACACTTTATACCCTGGAAATGGTTAAACCAGTGTTATTCTGGGTTAACACAAACCTGGAATGTTTTTTGACATGTTTCACGCTGTAAAAATTCGTAGTATTTGTAAAATGATGAGGATAATATTATAATATATGACCCTGGACCAAAAAACTAGTCTTAAGTTGTACAGGGAAATTACTAGCAATAGCCAAAAATATATTGTATAGGTAAAAAATATAGATTTTTCTTTTATGTCAAAAATCTTTAGGATATTATGTAAGATCATGTTGAATCCTAACAAATGCATTCATGTAAAGCTTATTTATCCAGCTTTCAGAGGATTTATAAACCTAAGTTTTGAAAAATTGACACTTAGACTGGTTTTGTGGTATTTTGAGATGTGGGTATTGCAATTAATAATGAATGATGCAAGAAAGGGGAGGGCTTTAAGCAGACCAAAGCACTAGAGAAGCCTTTCATTTCATCAGAAAATTGAAATAAAAGAAAGTGAAAAATTTCTCTCTCATCCCTTCAGTACAGTATATCAACATTTTGAACTTCCTTCAGATGCTGAAACTGAACACAGCATGGGAAAGTTTCTATTACTGTGCAGAATTTGTGAAAATTTCACAATGTTTTGACACTGAAGACTTTTATGACTGGTTGTCATTGTGGCACTGCAAATGCAGGGTTTTTAGAACCCAGAATACCAGCCCTTCCGTTTAACCTTTATTTACATTTACTGATTTAAATCAAATGTGAAAGGACAAGAATAAGATACAGCTTTTTAATGGTGGTGTGGTATCACGCAACGGGTGAGTATATACCTCTTCTCGGGCAATGCCAAGAGAGTGGTCCATTTCACGTGGCAGATGAGGACTTTCCCCTTCAATGTATCCTGTTCGTGAATAGAGGGAGCTCTTCGAAACCCCGCTGTCCCCTGGTGAGGCCGCTTCTCTCTGCTGCAGAGGAGAGATTTGTGTAGAAACCATGAAAAAAATGGAGTTTATTTCTCTACAACAATATTCACTTTACACATCTTGAAGGGAGGCAGCACATCATCTACAGGTTCTACTCAGCAAAGCCATGGAGAGCAGGCTCTTAGTTTGGGTTCAAAAGCCTCCAGCAGTTTGCGACTGGCCCGCTGGAATGTTATGACCGACAATCCTCAATGTGAGATGGGTGCGAAAAGCTGTTTGTCATGAAATGTTTGCGGCTGTGACCGGATCAGAGAGGGGATGCTGTGTCAGATGAGGACTGCAGGAGTACAGATGGATCCTTATGTTATTTTTCGGGGATTATATAAATAATAATGCTAAAATAATGCTATTTTGCATTAAAAAGAAATCCTAAAACATCCTTGATCAAACCAGTAGCAACAAAAGACAGTAAAAGACCATACAATAACACATTTACCATTTTAGAAAGCAATTGTTTTCATAAGGCCTCTTTAAAGCCAGTGATGGGGTGTAGTTACTGAATAATCATCATGTTAGGCCCTTAAACCCACTTGCGGATTAAAGCTTATTAATTCTTCCTAACCTAGCTGGTTTAGGAGATTAATTGAGTTTGACTTATACAAGGTAGGGGGCCATGTGTTAGGGTACAAATACAGAATGCTCACCAAATGTTTGGTCTGCAAGGAGAATTTATGCCTAATACCATTTACTGCATTATTGGAATGCACTTAGATCATGGATGAGGCATAGAGTCATATGGGACATTCAAACTTAAATTAAAACCCAATACAAAATGTTGAAATGGTGGTCTATTATATTTAGAGTTAAAGTGTTGCTATCCTAGGACCCTACACTGTACATTAAGCATGGTCTAGATCTAAGTCTTGGCACTCGCTGCATAACCTTATCTAGAATCTCCCTGAATGTGTGATCCAGACCAAGAAAACAGTGTTTGTGTCATCTCCAATCATAAACACAGTCAGCAGAGGGGGAGAAATGATCAAGAGGAATAGCTTTAAATGCAAATGAGAAACAAAAGCTTTATAAATGAATATCGACAAGACAGAGTTCAGTACAGCGGGGATGTGATGTATTCTTGTTATCTTCAGAGCAGCTGTGCATGTATTTCCATGAATGATATATTACTGCTAATGAAAAGGTCAAATAAAGAACACTTCAAGGAGAATGTGCTGAGGCAGCATGTGAAATGTGTCTGCAAGACTATTTCAGGAAGAGCATTACCTAATAATGTATGTTAAAATATTGAATATTTTAAGAAGATCATCAATTCAGGTTAGTCATCGTCACTGAACCTCATTACTCCAGCTATATAATACAGTGTCATTCTTTTTAAATATGAAAGCACTCCATAATCCTAAAATGTATCAGCACTATTCCAGAAATACTTCTGATGCATTAAAGATCAACTCTATTTTGGAAGGTTGTTCAGGGGAAGAAACAATACCTGTGGAATACGGGACGTCCTGCGACAGAGTTTGCTATCTGTCTGTGTGGATTTTCCTGCCGTTTTCTACAAAAATAACCATACTAGTTTTGACAGAGGGAGACAAAACCTATACTCCAAAAATTATGAGATCTATAAAATGTTATGTGGATAGTCATATTAAATGGTTTTGAAAATGGGTTAGAGTTGATGTGTTTTAATATGTGACTGTCCTTTAAACAGTTTACTCTAATTTACCTTTAATTTAAGGTAATATTTTGTTGTTAAAAGACTGGTCAAAAAGTTTTTATAATTTATATATATTTTTTGAAAAGTCTTGTGCGCAAAATGTAATTGATTAAAAAAACAGTAAAACAGTATTACTGTGAAATATTATTATAATTACTGCTTTCTGTTTTATATATTCTGTGATCACAACAGTGAATTTTCACTTCACTTTGCTGATTTGATGCACATTACACAAGCAACATTTCATAATCATATATTTATTATTCTGGTTTTTAAGTCTTGTTGCTGAAAAACCATGATACATTTTTTCAAGATTCATTGAGAAAAAAAGAAAAGAAAAAAAAAACAGCATTTATTTGAAATAGAAATGTTCTGTAACAATGTAAAAGTCTTTCCGTCAAATGATTCATTGCTATTAATCAATGAATAAATAAAGGTTTTTGTTTCCACAATATATGTGTGTATACTGTACATATTTATTATGAATATATAAATACAAACACATGCATGTATATATTTAAGAAAAATATGTTTCTTATAAATACAAAATATTTAAAATATAAGAATATAAATATATAAATGTATATAAACATAAAAATATTTTCAAAATATATACTTTATGTGTGTATTTATATATATGCATACATAATAAATATACACAGTACACATATATTCTGTAAAGAAAAAACATGATTTATGGCTATTAACTGTTTTTTACAGCACTACTTTTAATCAATTTAACGCATTCTGGCTGGAAAAAATGCATTTTAATTTTACTGAACCCAAACTTTTGAAGGCAGTGTATATATAAAAAAAATTATAATTGGATAATAAAATAATAAACTAAATACTAAGTTAATATATATATATATATATATATATATATATATGTATATGTATATGTATATTCTAAGAACGTAATGTTGTGACATTTCAAATAGAAAAAAGGACAAATAATGATTAAGGTTTTGATTATGAATAACGGTTGTTTTGGGGTTTTTTAGGTGCAGTGAACAGAAAGGACAAGAGAAGGATGAGATGTTTCTTGTCTGTAGATCTAGTTTTTGACTAATGGTTGTTTAGTCTAAAGGTGGTAGACTAAAGTGGGATTAGAATATATGGACTAGACCTAGTTAGAGTTTAGAGGGGACGTTTTCTGTTCTTCTTACTTTATACATGTGAGAACCGTTGAGATTCCAGCGGCGTGGGCTGGGCTTCTTGAGGCGAGACTGCAAGCGTGCAAGACAACATGATGAAAATGGAGCGGCAAGAATACGAGTTATGTTAGAAAGGTTGTTGTACATGTGCATGTTTGTGTACACAAGATTAGTCTGTTCATTCCATATCCTGTACAAATGCTGAGAAAGAGGTCACTCATCAAACATGACTGAAAGCAGATCTGAGCTAAGCTTCACGTAAAGCCACACCAGCGGCCTCAGACCAGGCATACAGATCTGTATACCCACTGGATTCAAATGAGTTAGTGTAAATTAGTAACTAATCGAAACCAGGAACTAGCATGAATGTGACGAGGAATTCAGCTATAAATATTCTGTTTAGGATAAGCATATAAATTAGGAAATCTGAAAACTGTTCATATTTGTTGTTATTGTTGAGTCTAAATACAGCGTAAGTTTCCCAGTCACATTGACCTTTGTTTCTATGGATCTCCTGTCCAAGCGAACATGCAGGATTGTCATAAAGCCCTAGGAAAAACACACCTCTTTGGCTCAAGAGGGTGTTGGATTGGGAAAACAGGAGCACCAATCGGGGGAACAGGAGCCGGGTTAAAGAACCAGGGGTGAGATGTCACGTCCACAGTATGGTGAGGTAGTTTATGGGTGGGTATTCACACTCATACCCAAGGGTGCAGTCAGGGGCTTGGTTCAGAAGGGGGTATCACACACACACACACACACACATACACACACACTCGTGCTTGGACACACACTCACACAGGTGCAGGCTGGCTCAGCGCAGTACCTGAGGGGACACAGTGGACAAAGTGGGGCTCTGAGAGATGTTTTTGGCTACCTGTAGAGCCTCTATCTTCAGGGCTGCGAGCACCAGCTCCTCCTGGGCCACAAGGGAGGGTTGAGGGGAGGAAAGGGGGAGTGACCCATGAAGTGGGAACGGGGTAAGGAGGAAAAGAGGGGTTAGAGTTGTTTCGGCCTCACGCAAACACTAAACCTGAGGGGAAAAAAACTTACAAATACTGTACACAAACAAACAGACACTTATACACATTTTACAGCGAATGTTGTGAATGGGGAGAGAGCCACTGACCCATTCTAGGAGTTTTATTTCTTGTAGGCAAAGGGATAAATAACCCAAAATGAAAATTCTGTATTTCAGTGAAACAAAAACTATTTAAAACTATTCAAAATCTGTTGTCATTAAGGGATTTTTCTATTATGTTTTTAAAGAAATCTCTTGTGCTCCCCAAGTGCATTTTTTTGCTTGCAAATACAGTTAAACCTCTTACTGTATTTTGTGAAATATTATAATTTAAAGTAACTTATTTACAGTATTCTAATATTTTTAATTTCATTTATTTATTTATATAATCCTTCAAGAAATATATGTCATTATTTTCAATTTTAAAATCATTGTGCTCCATAGTATTTTTGTGGAAACCATGGTATTTTAGGATTCTTTGATTAATTTGATGAAGCTTAAAAGAACAGCATTTATAAATAAAATGTATAACAATATAAAAGTCAATCACTTTTGATCAATTTAATGCATCACTGCTTTTTTTAAATTCATTATTACAGTGTTTCTACTCAATTCGGAGCTTGTCAGTTCTATTTCCTATTTACTTCTATCAATTAGGTCTTCTAGAAACTTAAGGATGCATAAATATGACAGAATTTTCCTTTTGGGTTGAATTATTCCTTTAACATCTACTGACCCCAAGTACTTTGGAGCAAACAAAAAATGAGAGACAAAACAAAGCAGACAAGGTACATGAAAGACTGGAGGGATAAACAAACACAAAGTGAAACCTAGTAAAGCCTAGTAAAGACACACACTCTCTCTCTCACACACACAGAGCTGCAAAGGTCAGGGAAGACGAGATAGTTGACTGGTAGGCTTCTCTCTACACACCTGCAGTTTTTGAGCGAAGGCAGTGGGGTTGGTCTCTGCTAGATCAGGCTCCAGGTAGCTGAGAGGGGCAGGTGAATCAGACAGTCTGTCTAAGAGGGGTAGTTCTGAGGGATCCATGGGGCCCTGGATGGGGGACTGCGATGGGACCGAGAGGAGAAGAGGGACAAGAGGAGTAGGAGGTGTCTGGGTGTCAGTAAGGAAGGGCAAGCTTGAATTTAGCCTAGTGCATCAAAACACTTCTATGATGGGTTTATGAAGCTTATGAATAAACATTCTGCGGTACTGATTCTGGGGGGAGACCCTGAGTAAGCTGCATGCCTAGCAAAATAAATGTCTTAAAGGGAGAGTTAAAAAAAAAAAGAAAACAATCTGCCATTATTTACTATGGTTATAATTAGGAGTTATATAGAAAAAGGAGTGTATATTGTTCAGAAAAACTTCTTTCATGTTAAAGCGAAACAAATATGCAGCATATGTTTTTGAAACATGGGGGTGAGTAAATAATGACAGAATTGATCTATTTAGGATGCACTGTTCCTTAAAAGACTAAAATTAAAAATGTGTAGCATTGTAAATGCATCAGATAGTAGTAGTAAATTCACATTATAAAACATAAGGTGCTGATTCTTTTGGGGTTTGATTGGTTTGCACTTACCACTCCATCTCTCTCGTTGCTCTGTGTTCGACTCTGAGACTGGCTGTCTCTTTTTCTGCTTTTCTCTGAGGCCAAGGAGTCACGAGCACCACGTGGTGGCAGCACAGGTGATTTCCCCTGCGAGATCTGAGCCTCCATCTCCTCAAAGCTCCTGTCAAGAGTCAGACCAACACAATTAAACACGTGGAATACATTGCCAAAGTACAGTAAATCATTTTAAAAAGCCCATGAGAATCTAATTTTATGGCTTTGAGTTTATGGCTTCTCAAAAAAAAGGTACAATGCTGTCAAACAGATGGTCCACTAATGTCCGAAAACTAAAATACTCTAAATGATTAATACTAATACATTAAAGGCACATATTGAAACTTTAAAAACACATAGTAACTTTTACCAGGGTGACAGTTTTTTACCTTTTGTGTGCACAAAATCCACCTTTAGCAAATTGGATCCTTTAACATAATCTTCATGGCATTACAGTTGCTCAATAGTTGACTAAACAGAAATGACTTTGTCAAACTAATGGAGCAGTTATGTCACCTAACAGCAGATACTAACAGACAGACACACTTCCTGTTTAAACAGAAAATATATCCACACAGTTTGGTTTACCCAGTGCAGGGAGAGTTGGGCTCTGAATCCTGCATATTGGAAGTCTTTGTTGGACTGTCTGTCACAGAGTCAAGTTTCAGATAAAGTGATGGTTTCTTCAACGAGAGAGGCTGTAAAAAAACATGCACGCATTTAGAAAAATACAAAGGACTGTAATTTAAAATGTGTTTAGTGTTTGTCACACACATTTGTGACAATTTAGAAAAATGTAGTGTTTCAGCGATTCAGGTAGATACTCACAGGTGCGGAGGAGCCAATCTTTTCCATGTATTCAATCTCATAGTCTGTAACTGCAGTAAAGACACCAGAGAACATTTAACCGGTTAAAAAGTTATAAAAGTTTAGGAATTGAAAATAATTTTAGGCTTTCAAAGAATATTCTTTCTATGCTGGTCATCAGTTCAGACTGACAGAACCAATATGAGAGTGGCAGCATAATTCATTTGCCTCTGTACTACTGACCCAGTTAGATTCAGGCAGAAACTGCCCTGGGGAGTGAATGGTTCCCTGGAGGTCAAAGGCTAATAAAACGGGTCAGCTTTGGGTCATTTGAGGTTGTAGGCAAACTTGTATCATGTGGGAAATTGTCTGATGGGTGAATCTGATAAAACCATTTTACCACAAAATCAAAAACATTTTTTAAGACCATTACTCTTATTTTTGCAAAAAAAAAAAAGCTGCTCTCATAAAAATATGCACCTCTGCGCACTTTTTGTGCAACACCATTTTTACATGCCTTACTGCACATTTCGGCAAAGTTTCAAAGAGAAATGTCCACTGAGTGGCACTAAACCAGGTTTACAATTTTATTATGTAATTTATTATGAAATATCCATGAACTAATCCAACCCTAAACCTACCCAGTAGTGTTAACAGATGCAAAGCTAATATAAAAATGCATTTGTTGATGCCACCGTGCCATTTCAACTTCATTTTACACAAATTTGAACTGTTTTGTCGAATTGTAGTTAACACGGGATTCAAACCAGTGCACTTCGTCTCTTAAGTATATCTCCATACTTGGTGAGCTACTGAACAAACCTACTGTCTATGAAAACCGATAGATAAGTAGCTGGATATTTGTGATGTTAACGTTCAGAGGCATCAGTTTTCAAAAATACCAGCATATTAATATTGTTTTGTGTGAAAATTATGCTTTATTAATCAAAACTAAATTTGTGAGAAAAGGAATAAAGGTGTTTTACTGCCTAGTGTTCATTCTGTTCATCTTTTGGAAACTGCAGTGATATGTACTTCTTGGTACATATTACGTGTCTCACAAAAAAGTGCACTAAGATATATTTATGCCACGAAACCAGGTAGGAAAATTCATAATATTAATGTAACATAATAAGAGTCTCCTCCACTCTCTCACCATCACTCTGTGCTGGTAAACTGTTCTCATTGACAAAAGCTGTAAAGTCAGTTGGCTGCGGGAGGTCTTGGAGGTCAGAGGTCAGCTCCACTTCTACGTCATGTCTAGTCCATTTCTGATTGGTAGAGGAAGCAAGTTTCTCCTCATCTGTGGCATGATCTTGGGAAGGCTCAGGATCGGCATCAGGGGAGTGCTCCTGCAGGTGATTATGTGTGTGTGAAGTGGAGGGCGAGAGTGGAGAACACACAGGACAACACTGTTATGATATGAGGTGACAGCAAAGGAGAAAAACAGATCATCTTCAGATTGAACATCAGACTGTGTGAGTGTACTGTAGGTGACTTAACTTACTTGAGCAGATGGCTCAGTAATCTGAGTCCTCTTTGGTGATTTCTTCACTCTGAAAGTGTTACTGTTTAAGAAAACAAAACAGAAAGGTGTGGTTACTTCTTAAAGTATCAATAGGGAACAAAAGACAGCATCCAAGCATCTTTTTGTCCAACCAAAAACAAAACCACATTTACTATACACAGTAGTTTTTTTTTGTAAAGATTCTGTTTAGTTAATGTTCTGCTGAATAAAAGCTTTAGTTAAATAATACATACCTGTTTTGTTGTTCTGATAAAGATATTAAAGAACTTTTTGACAATGCAAATACATTGTAATTCTTACAGTAAATGATGGATGAGTTAATATTGTGCTTCTATTAGTGGGACATATCAAAGATACAGTACGTTTTTCAGTTTGTATTTTTTGTGTAAATGTGTGTTATTTTATTGTAAACATACTTTTTTGCGAATGCAGTCTTTACGAATGAAACCACAACAAGAAATTAAGACCAACAGATACTAGAGATTATTTGTATAATATGTTTTGCAAAAATATGGTGATTATGCAGGGAAGATTTGTGATTTAGGGTTAGGTATCCTTAATACTCCACAGTCTCTGCCCTGACCCAGTTAGTTTTAATCCCTGTAGCCCCTGTTAAATTGCTCAGTGACCCAAGAAAGTGACAGATGCCTCACATAACAGAAGCATTTCAAATCCTATTTTGTTGCTGCTGCTGGCACATTTCATGATTTAAGTGTGATGTAAATATTTCAAATATATATTCTTAAATTGTTTGCGAACTATAGAGGAAAGATATAATTACTGGATTAATTTAAAATGGGAGCAAATGACCCAGTAAACTCCTAGTTTGAAAGTAATATTATTTAAAACTGCTCCTGAACAGCTGTAATAATAAATCAGGATGTACAGGGGGTCTTAGAGAAGGAAAAAAATGTTGTGCTTATAGCTACAATAAAAATTCCCTTGCAAATATTTCAGGTCACAGTTTCTGCTTTCCAGCAATTAATATTTATTACCTGCTAGGCCACCCTAAGGAGGTAATATTTTTTTGAAATAAGTCTCATTAAAAATGTTTTGGAATTCATTCAGAGATTTTAGAGATAATTTACCAATCTAGAAGTCTGATTATTGTAAAAAAAAATAAAAATAAAAAAAAAAGGTCAACAAAACCTGACTTGGATCACATGCTCATAGTAACCCAATCATATGTTTCCTTGCCTAAAGATTGTACCGCAGTGTGCTTTTTGCATGTCTGAATCAACTGCAATTGTTTGAGGGTCCACTAGATGGCAACACATTATCATTGGAGAATTTAAAACATGGAGCAGAGGAAGATGGAGGTGACGTGGAATGATGTGATGTGAAATCAGTCGTAGAGTATGAATGATAAAACAACTGACAGTGAGCTCATGGGTTAAAACATGTTAAAGTGATATTTTATGTTAAGCTATATTATTACTGATGCTTATTCTTTCACCATCTCTCTACTTACAGGAAACAACACAGAGAAGAGACATTGCTGGACTTCCTGTGATACATGAGATCAACAGACATGTGACAAGAGGCTGACAAAAGATCTAATGCCCACTTACATACACACATGTACCTGACCGTTTAGAAATATAAACAAGAAAATGTACAATTTTAGAAAATGTGCATTACAATGGATGGCTGGAACAATGATGCACTTTAAAATGAAATGAAATCAGACTTACGATTTGAGAGGCTTCTTCTTGTTTTTGGCAGGTCTGTTCTGGTTGTGATCCCCTAACTCAACAATGTTATCATTGTCATTGTCGTTGTCAGATATGTCAAAAGTTGCAGCTTTTGGTGGTGAGTTTCCCATCTTGTTGGATGATTTATAGGGGTCGACTGAGCCATCAAAGGAGTCAGAATCAAAGTTGGAAGATCCTCTAGACAGGCCTGGAGAGTTGGGTATACCAGTGTTTGAAGAAAATGGATTAAAGTTAGGGTCATCCCACTTGTTGGGATCAAAGTTATATGACCCCTTGGAGATCGGGATATCATCAATGTCATTTGAAAATGTGGGGACAGGTGCATTGTCTAGCTGCTCTGTCTGGCGTGGAGGGGCCTTCTTAATTCCCAGTTTGGGCTTTCGAATAGGCATCTTGGCCCCTGGTTTCTTGCCTAGGTTTTTAGGAGGAGGAGTACTGCGTGGCACCTC
Organism: Enteromius thamalakanensis; assembly: GCA_032357475.1. Taxonomy (NCBI): domain Eukaryota; kingdom Metazoa; phylum Chordata; class Actinopteri; order Cypriniformes; family Cyprinidae; genus Enteromius; species Enteromius thamalakanensis. The sequence continues at coordinate 9,198,676 of JAUCMT010000024.1, read as the reverse complement.
TCCACTGTCCTCTGAATAGTCAAACTCCAGTCTGACTGGTTGGCGATTGGGGATTGGCTGTTCCTCAATGTTATTGGGTTGCTCTTTAACAGGAGGCTCCTCTACAGCAACAGGGGTCTCTGAAACAGATGTAAAATCAGATTTCCTGCCCAAGACTGGCGAGTTGGCGACTTTACTGCCTCCTGTACAAAATGGGTCAATATTCTCAAAGTTGTTTGGATCCCATTTGTAGGAGGCACTAGGGGGGATAGGAGACTCCTCGTCGAGGACAGTTGGAGCCTCAGGTACTGGATCAGGAAGCACCGGTTGGACTTCACTTGATATTGAGCTGGCAGTGACCTCCTCAGCCAAAGGTGGAGGACTTTCAACTCGAGACTTTATCCTGTTCCTCCGTAAGGTACCAGCAGGACTAGGACTAGGGCTGGGAGAGGAGCTAGGCCTCTCTTGGGTTTGCAAGGGGCTTTCAGGCCGTGGTTTCCCTCTCTTTTTCTCCTCTGGCGTACTGCTAGAGGAGACTGTTTTGGAAGAGGAATGCTCTGGGTTTGAGTTCTGCCGGGAAAGAGATTTCTTTTTTAGGGAACCTGGACGGGGTTTCTTCACCTTACGAAGAGTTCCCGGAGCACTTTCTGTCCCTAAGCTGAAGGACTCTGCTCGTGGGTGAATGGGCTTGTCGAAGGTTCCTCCTGATAATTTATCTCCTGGGCTCTCTAACTCACCAGACTGTAGGCTTAGAGAGCGGGTCAGAGGTGCTCTGCTTGATGGTCCAGACCCAAAATTTGATTCTGGTAAGGGGTCATTAGCAATTAAGTGTTCTAGGTTGTAGGTGCCACTAGCAGCTATTGGTTTGTCTTCATCAAATGCTGTAGACTGAGAGCGACTGGGAGATTGAAGCTGATTTGGGTCTTGAGATTCGCTGGCAGAGATATCAACAGCGGAAACTGTGAAGATAGAGACTGATATGTTTCTATACATTTTGAAAACAGACCATGCTTTCAAGCAGAGTATAGAAGAGTACTCACAATGCATTGATACGATTTTATGTTAAAAACAACTGAATAAGGATATAGTACAAAAAATAATAATAATGTTTATTAGATTTTTTTTCTAGATCTTTCCATAAAAATAAGTAGCAACACACTGTATATCCACTAGAGGGAGTACATGTGCAGTGTCTGATAACAAAGACCACAGTTATCCTGTCTGAGAATAATGGTGAAAATGAAGCCCTTTCTTGGTTTTTTAGTAATCTTAAGCATTTCAAAGTCCAGTAAACCCTCCTGAAGCTATTCAAATGAAAAACTATTTCACTCCACACAAAGCAATCTGTGAAATGAATTGCGACGGAATGGAGCTCCAAACGTACCTGTGTGTTCCTCAGACAATGCCTCTGAGTTGGTGCAGGGGGGATCTATTGGGGGCTCTGTTGGAGAAGCACACTTTACAGGGGTAGTGGACTCAGGAGTTTCGAACGCTCCGTCTGAGTCTGAACTCCTGCAGAAGAAACGGTGATATTTAGAAGGAGGTCTGAATATATTGAATTAGGAGTTAATTTAATAATCTCATTGAAGTATAAACATCAAGTCTGTTTTGTTTCCATACAAAAAAGCCGCATATCCAATCCAGTGCTGATACAGCAAACAAGCAGCATCAATTTATGAGACAACACATCACAGATCATATTTACACTACAGGATCAAATAAATTCAGAGACATCTAAAGTATATTAAACAATCATTCATCGTGTGCCAGACCTTATAAACAAACACCAGCATCAGCATGTGTCTAGTAGGCCCTGGTGGATTATTACAGATGAAATTAAAGTGCTGAACCTGCAGCTAGGAGACCAATAACACCAGCTCAAACACATATGCTCAGCCACTAAGTCTATTTTACCAAGTAACTACCAAGTAACACATCTTTCATTTCAGTCGAGACTAATGATGCTCATTTTGCTTTTTAGGTTAATACAAATGTCAGTTTGGTAACATTTTTCGGTCTTGGCATTAGCATATGCCATTATACACAAACCTGACACAATATGTGATAGCACAGGCGTACAGCAACAGTCCAAACACAGCAACAAAGGCGCAGCCTCAGACAGATGTTCAGACCCCCACCCAGTCTCACCGCATTAGTCACTGTCCTTTCTCTGCTGTTATACCACGCTCACCTCTGCCTGCCTTGAACCATGTAATCATGCCTGGAGGTCCAGCTGAGGCGCCGGAGGAGCCCTAGGGCTGGATCTGCCTCATCCTCTTCAGATGTTCCTCCCAGCAGCGTGTCCCAGCCCCAGCGAGCCCACTGCAGCGGAGACAGAGCCTGCCATGCGCTCACTGCCATATCTATCACCGATCACAGCCTCACGGTCACTCATACACCTTTTTCCCAATTCCTGAAATCTAAAGCTCTGGTTTTACTCCTTTGTGTGCTACATCCCCTTCTCTCTATCCCTCCCTCTTTCTCAATATCGTACACTCTCTCTCTCTCTTCGATCAATCGCTGAAGGTGGGCTTTATCCAAATGAAACCCGTTGCAGATACTCGCCACTTGCAGACTCACTGCTTGGCTCTCTCTCTCTCCCTTTAACACATCCTCAGCCACGTTTCCCACCCCCACGGTGAGGACAGAAGCAGACTCGGGCTGCTTTAATGTGAAGAAAACCTGTGTATGTGTGTGTATATAATTGGTTTTTTTTTCATCCTTCCTTCTTCTTATTTATTTCTTACTCTCCATCCGAGCTGAAATACGCAGTTGTATTTTAAGTACTGAACAAATCAGGATTTTTATGCTAATTCCATGATCATTTTCTTCATTTGAACTCATGTTTTTATTATTAGCATATGCAGCAAGGACTTGGCTGTAGTCATATGCTCAGTTTTGCTGCATCAAATTCTGATAAATGTACTGATGCTTTCAGTGCAGGGAACACACCCATTTCCAGCTAAAAAACCTGCATGCGTTTTGATGCAATTCTCAGCATGGGATGCTAACCCGGTATCTTAACCAGCAACACAATCTAGACCAGGAGCAAATCAGCATAAATCAGCCTTCTGGTGTCTTTCTCTGTAGGAATGAATTAAATAAAATCAAATTGTACTGAAGTATATTCTTCAACCCAGACCTGAATAATTTGCACGCAAATTAAAAGCGTAAAATAGCTTTAAATTTGTCATTCTATTTTTGGTACGGGACGGGTCCAGTCTGTGTATTGTCCACGTGATAAAGTCTTGTAATTGTGAGTGAATCTTATTTTAGAACAAATTTTAGACAATGTTGTATCATATAGTATGATTCTGTATCTGAACAGTGTACACTTACAAACATGAGTCACATTTTTCAGCATGTCAAAATAGTAGTCTTCCACAGTGCTAAGTCAGTCAACAGTTAATAATTTTAAATACTGTACCTATAGATTCCAAAAATGACATAGGCCTACCAATGTGATGACTGACAGGAAATACCCTGCAGTTTATTAGCAAAATAAGACATTTTCTCTTCGTTGCACTGCAAACCTTAGCAGAATGAATGGAAGGAGATACTTAATATTTTTCCTGACAAACACATACTGTACAAAACACAAACATGCTTGCTGATCATCTCATTTTATTTAAAATACTTAAATGCATGCTAAACAGCAAAAGCTCTTCTGCATTGCATCTATGAGTAACAATGGCTTTTTATTAAAGGTGGATATACTGGGACTGAATGAGAGGTTACAATAATCGATAAGTATCAGTCAAACCAATAATCATCGGCATGCAATGCTCTAATTTGACATGGGTAGAGAATTAGAGCAATACAAAAAGCATGCTGCTTACAAGTGCTGTGATGCATACAGATGGCAAGAAGTGAATTTCCAGTCTAATTTTACAGCTTTCAGTGTGTTAATGACATTGGGTGAGATAATTATCAGTTGATGAGCATTTCAGCCCGTGCAGGGATGCTTTCACATATCTGGCAAGCCTACTGTTGCTATGGTGACTGTGCTCTCTAGACATATGCTCCCATGTGCTAGACAACGCACGCACTGGCAACTTTCACAAAAGCCAAAGCATCAAATTTCTTTCTCCTTCACATAGATTCACATATGCACAGGAGGTCTATTAGCACACATAAAAACCCATTTATTTTGTGGTATGGGAAAATAAAACGCTGATTTATTTCTGAAAAATCTGCAGAGGAAATTAGGTGGAACGCTGTATCATCAAGCTTACGTTTCTCTCGGGGGTTTTAAAAAAAAAATAAGAATGGGTTTTTCCACATCCAAGCTTATATTTTAAACTCGCTTCTAGATGGTGGAAAAAATATATATATAAATAAATAATGCATCTCTGTTCATCTTAACTTAATTGAACATTTTTATTAATGCTACTGAGAGGGTTAATTATAATTTCCAGCTGTAATTTTAAAATGCAATCAATAAAAATAATCAGCATAAGAACCTGCAGATGCTGCAGGGTCAGAATATCTGGTAAACAAGTAAACATCTGTAATGAATGAGTTACAACGTAATATGAAAAGCTAAAGGAAACAAAACACATGAGGGATTTTTAGGTGAATTTGACTGCTTGGAGACAGCCAGGCTTGTCTGGCTCAGAACAACACTGCTGGGTTCCAGCCACAGACACTGCTGTGAGCGTGACAACCCACAATACTGTTCAAACAAAGCTAACCTGTACGGTTATGAAACAGATCTAAAATCACATCTGCTATTAATGCTGTTAACATATATGACTAGTGCGATGCTCTAGTAGGATCATATTATGTGCATTTTTAAAAATTCTAAATTACAAGCAGAATTGAACTTGAAATTGTCTTAAGAAAAAAGCATCTTGGTAAAAAAAAATTATAATTCACTTATTTTTATGCCAGGGGTACATTGTGTACTACCGGTTGGTGTAATTACAGAGCTTGACCAGTAGAGGGAGACAAAGGCTGTGCTCCAACTGTTGTGTACATGTTACACTATGGCAAATGTAAACATTCAGTTTCAAACACAGGCCCAGTTTCCAATCCTAACTTAGAAGTTAACTTTAAGTTTACCTAAAGTAAACTTGAATAAATTTTTTCATACAAAGTCAAAAGAGAACATACATGTATTTCAAAATTATTAATGGCTGTGTTTTATGAGGTAATCACTCCTTTTGGCAGTTTTACACCTAGACATTATGCTATAACTATATAATATGTTTTAATTAGTAATCAGAAATCTTGCAGTACCACAAAAACATGTTACATATAAACTCCAGGACCAAGGTTCCTCAGTAAAAACCTCCTCTCTGGAGGGATGTTCCAGCTTTCACCACCAGAACTATGAAATAATTCAGGAATACTCTCAATATTTTATGTGTGCTAGATCTCCTACTGCGCTTATTACATAGTCTCAGAGGCTGGATGAAGAGGAGAGATGGGAGACAATGAGGGAGCATAGCTATTGGTCATATGCACATATCAAAGCTTGATTTACCACAACCTAGTGTGTGTGTAATAATAGATGCAGTAGGTTGTATGTACAGTATTATGGACTCATGGTGACATCACAGAGTCAGAACAAAAGGCCACATAAATGGATGCCCTTATGTCAGCCCTATTGCAAACATGTCATGATACTGCATGAATATTGAAATGGTCCTCACAACACAACTGCAAAACTCCAGATAACCTGGAAGTCACAGAAGTGGTGGTTGGCCAATAGTAGGCTACATGCCCAAATATGTATGTGCAGGTTAAACAGTTGAAAAGTTGGAAGAAAGTGCAGGTCACATGATTGCTATCTTCACAGAGTTGAATGCTTAGCAGTGCGTGAAATTTCCTGCATGTTTCTCAGTAGATCTGAATGTCAGTGCTCATGATATGACATGATATATCCTCATAACAGGATTCTAAAGTGGGTAAGTGCCAGTGATACCGAACTCAGAACTGGAATAGAAATATAGAGCTTTTCATTAAAAGACTGAGAAACATTACAGTGTGTCCATTAATGATGATACAGATATTGTTCACAGTGGTTTCATTTAGATATTATGCCGCTAAACTGATTAAAAAGTATTTAGTATGAAAAAATAAAGCACCAGAGCTCAATTAAAATCAAGTTGAAGTATCACCATTGTATACCATACTGTACCATTTAATAATTTTGGGGTCTGTTTTTTTTTTTTTGCAAGGGCACATTAAAGTGATCAAAAAATGCTATTTAGACCTTTTTATTAATCAAAGAATAATGTAAAAACAGATTAATCATTATTATCAATGATGATACAAAATGTTCTTTGAGCACCAATGATTTCTGAACGATCATATGAAACTGAATGGGACAAACTAATAATAAATCACACATATATATATATATATTAAAAACGCTGTTTCAGATTTTAATATTTATAATATCAAAATAAATGCAGTCTTAATGAACATTAGTGACTTATGAAAAACATTTTATAAAATCTTACTGACCCTAAATCTTGTATAATAACGAATATTAAATACTAACATTCATTGTTTTTATCCAGATGTATGGTTTTTACATGAAAATTATATATATATATACAGTATATATATACATATACAATGACAATTCTATTGGATTATGAATGCAGTATTTTATAAAAGACAGTGCTAAAAGCTTCTTCCACGAGATTCCACTGTGTCTTGATTAGCTGAACTAAATGATAAATCTAATACAAAGCTTTTAGAGTTCAGGTTCAAACTCCCACATAAACTATGCAGGTACTGTTATGTAAGAATTCTCAAAAGGGGATTGCATAAGCCCAACTTCAGACACTAAAAGCTATGTTAGTCATAGCTGAATGAGCAGCAATCTATGGTGCTCCAATACTTTTACTTAAAGCACAGACCTCAAGAGCAGGTTCAAACGTTCCCATCATCCCCAGCTGTGTTGTCTGGAGCCAGAAGTTGCAGGTGTTTTGAACAGTAATGACAGTAAAAAAAACATTGTGGCCAATAGGATGAGGAATAAATACAGCAAAATACCTTAGATGTTAGAATATGCTTTATAAACATAGACACACAATTGTTTAACAGACTATTTTAAAGGAATATTTGCATAATAACACACTTTACTAACCCTTAAGTGGTTCCTAACCTGTATGAATTTCTCTGTTCTGCTGAACACAAAGGAATATATTTTAAAGAAAGTTTATAACCAGGCTGTTTTGAGTCATTAACTTCAATATTAGTTTTTTCCTACAGTGGAAGTCAATGGTGATTAAAACAGCCACGGTACAAAATTTAAGTAATTTTTTTTTTCCCCCACAAAATTTTCATTTTTGGGTGAACTATTCCTTTAAGTTAAATATTTCCGAGCTTGAAAAAACAGCAGCTTTGACTTTCAACTAAATATTTTGTGTGTTTTTTCACAGAAAAAAAAAATAAAAAATGTGTTTTTCTACCGTAAATGATAGAATGGGTTCCTTTACATTTACAGCCAACTTACACCAGATAGAAACACCACTCCACCATCTATGATCAATGCCATTCTGCTTTTCTGAATGTCTATAACATAAATAGCTTCACTCTCTCTCGCTCTCTTACCCCCTCCCCCTTTTCTCCAACACATCTCAGTGTTCTATTTCAGCAGAATCTCTGCCATTCTCTCAATGCTGCAGCATTAGCCTCCATCCCCCACAAAAACACACATCTCTCTCCTATTAAATACTCCCCCGTCCAGACGTCTGCAAGCCCGCCAGACTGGAACGCGCACGTCAATACACAAAAACACCTACAGAGCCTTACTACCTCCAGTACACGGCTAATGTAAAGAAACAGCATGTCTGCTTGTGACATCACAAAGACACAACAACAATCCCCTCCTCCTTTGTGTGTGCCGTTTCTCCGACAAACACTATATGTATTACTTATTTTTCACGGCACAGGCATCGCTGAAAGAATACTCACGTGCAGACTCTAAACAGGTGAGCAAATCAGGTGCTTGAAAACAACACCACCACCAACAACAACAACGACAATAAGGTCGTCAAGAACCTTCTTATCTGCTCCTCTGGTTCTTACTCACATGCTCTCGGGACGCTCCTGAGAGGGACAGGGGGGCTGTCCGTTCTCAGCGGACTCCACTGCTCCCATCCTCTGCTATATGATCGCCACTGGCACCCGTCTCCCTCCTCCTCCCCCCAACCTGCGCCTCCTGTTCCTCCACGTCTCACGTTGGGCTGGCGTCAGACACACTCTGGTGTGCTGCAGTAGATCCGGAGCAGATGGCATCAGGGGCACGCATGCACCCTGCTCTCAGCCTTCAGCATCCCTTGCTTTCGCTCTCTCTGACTCCGTCTCTGTCTCTGTCTACATTGCATCAGGGGAAGGCTGTAGCTCACTCTGTATCCTTGACAACAATAGAACAGGACTGCTCAGCCTCATGGGTAGAGCTGTGGAAGGATGCGAAGAGCAAGAGAAGAGGGAGGGAATAAGCGATGCTCCTGCTCTGTTGTCTTCAACTCTGTCTTCTCATTGGCTTGTTGTGCCGTTTGGTGAAGCGGCTGCTGGTTTGCTCTATAACCCCTCCCTTTCTAACCCTTTCTCTTTCGCTCTCTCTCTCTTTCTCCCCCCTGTCTCTCCCTCTCTCTCTATCTCACTCCCCCAGGGAACGGAGTACTTTAAAAGATGAGCAGCTTTTCCCTGTTGATTTGAGGTCTCTTGTGCCGATCAGCACTGTAAATGCAAACAATAGCCGACCCCACGGCAAGCTGAAAGACACAGGTCGCTTTTTTAAATAAACTCATAAACTGAGACACTACTGTCTTTTGTTATGCAACACCTTTTATAGTTTGTATTATTTTTTTATTGCCATAAATCGCACAATTTATGTTCCCCTGTGAAAATGGGCTTTTATTGCAAGTTGCTCATATTACAGAAAATTTACTGGGTAAGAAACTTAACCATACTGATCTGTTTGGGGTCTGAGAGACCCTGGGTCATTTACTAGTATCTTGAAAAAAAATACTTAAAAAAAAAAAAAAATTCTCATTGAAAAAATCTCTATGTATGATACCCTCAGCTTAATAATGTGCATCAAACATAACATTTTTTACATTACTTCTGCAATTCATTTTTAGATGCTAAGATTCTTTGATTCTACATGTCTAAGTGTATTTCTACAGTAATGGTTAAAACTTCAAAAATGTCTGTCAAATGGGTTTTGATGGGGTCAGGTGAACATATTTAACAAATAAATAAATGTCCTTCATGAAACGAACAGCAACATCCAAACAAATCCATTAATAAAGTAAACATCCTGTACATGTGACTCTCTGATTTACAACCCCCTTTGAGAACAAAAAGACCTAATGGCAAGAAGCAGCCATCAGTCCCAGTGCTCTCATGTGACGCATATATTCAAAATCACAAAGAAGTCTGTAAGTATGATCTGGAAAAATGAAAATGAGAATGAGAGAAAGTGAAAACTCAAAGAAAAGAGATTACGAGCCTGAAGGCGAGCAGCAGCGATTCACACAGGTCAAGCTAATCCATATTGATTTACAGCATGAGACAGCAGCAGTTGTGGGAAATTGGGACATTGGTGGGGGCATCTGAAACATGAGAATTATAAATCTATTGTTCCCTCATGAGAAAGAAGAACAAAGAGCTTTTCGCACAGATCTGCCTATTTACTTACAATATAGAGCCTGAGGACTGTACACGGAGTGGGGAAAGTCTTCAAGCCCCAAAGCTAACCGAAGCTTTATTATGTTCCTGTGTTTGTATATGACATAGATAGGAACCACTAAAGAAACAGAGATTAGCTAAGTTAAGATGAACCTGATACCCTGAGCCAAGGGGTCTATTCAAAAAAAGAAAATATGGGCAGTGACAGTGAAGAATATAATGCCTGGAAAAAGAAAAAGATATTAAAATACTAAATAAAATATTTAATGAAGCAGCACTTCTAGAAAATTCTGTGCGTGTTCTTCAGCATCTACAGGCAGCTTTTGTTTTCTTCTCAGCAGAAACCAGGGGCTACTTTTCTCTCACACTGATTTTTTAGAGTAAAAGTGATAAAAACACAGCCGCCCACGATAAATTATAGCAACAGCGAAGTGTTTTTAAAGACCTGTCACCAATTTAATGGTTGTCTGTATCAGACAGCTGGAAGACATGTGACAACTCATTATTTTACAATAAAAGGCATTTACAACAATGCTGTCACACAGCGTGAGAGCGTATAGTGTGTGTACTGACAACTTCATCCTATGCTCAGATGCAGGAAATTGAAAATTAAATTTTCAAGCGGTGCAGCCACTGAAAGAGATTGCAAAGGCAGGGTTTTTTTTAAAGATTCATAACATGGGCTTTTAGTGTGTAGGCTGAACTAACAGTCAAACATAGCATGTTAGTAAGAAGAGCATATTTAGTTATTTCTTTTTGACCTGGGAGCCATATTAATATTTGCTACAAATTATGAATTAATCAGCTTTTTTTATATTCATTCGCTAATAAACAAGTTAAGTTAAAAGATCATAAAATCCTTCAGTTTGTCACCAGTACTATAAATACATGTATACAAGGTGACATTTTGCCAAGACAAGACTGTAAATGTTTACCCGAGCGTGTGCTAAAAACTTAACTGTACAATGCTAACATACTGGCAACTTGTATACAATAATGGATACAAAATCATACATAAAAGAAACGGCCTTCAAAGAGAAAGAAACAAAACAAAATGAGTGCGAGAGATAATAAAGACGGAATGCCCTTGGTAGTTGTTTGCAGAGGACTCAGGCTTCATTCCCGTAATGGATGTTTTATGTTGAGATGCATCAAGCCGGTGCCCCAGGACATCAGTTTCTATTTGGCTGGCTGGATTGTGGTGGTGTACTTCTGAAATAAATCTCATTATGCAAATGCAGCATTTTACATAGGCTATGTCATTTTATATATTAGATTCTTGCATCTGCATTTTGCTTCCTTTTATGGTTAGATACAAACGTGTACCTTTGAGGTAATTGCACCAGCTACAAACTAAAAGTACAATTTTTAGGACGGTTTTTAGGTTGCGTTCCCGTTCTGAAACGTGTTTACAAGCTGTGTGCTGCAGTGGGCAGCAGAGTTCAGTCACAACGCTGAAACACACACTCTCTCGCCCTCTGCTGTCTGATAGAAGAAATGCAAGCTGAGCTCATCGCCTGTCAACGTGGCTGAGTCATCCTGCTCTCTATCCAAACACTGCACTGCCTCTTACTGATGTATAAACGTTTACAACAATGTGCACAAATGAAGATAAGCCACTTACAATAGTAGCAGCACACTAGCAGCAAAACAGTATCTTCAAGCAACACATTGAAGTGGCTTGGATTACTAGAAAATAACCTTAAAACAGTGGGAATTTAGTCATGAGAAAAGGTTGGAATTATTTCTTCAGAAATGACACTTGATTTGACATTTTGTCAAGTGGATATAATGACTTACATTTTAAGCATTTTTTTTATATATATACATTCTTATACAGTATACTTGTACTCTTATGGTGCATACAAAGCCTGGTGCCTCTTTATGGCAAATTAATTTCTGGGTGCTTCAATTCTTTAAGACGCAGAGGAAACAGGGTGTTATGAGGTACAGTACAGTTCTGTACATACAGTGCCACAAATCCCTCAGGATCATCACTGCTTTTATTATTATCACCAGCACAGTCAACAAAACAGATCGATTTAATTAAATCTAATCACTATTCATAAATTCTCACCAAATAGTCTAGATGGATGAAGAGCATTTCAAAAGCAGCACCTCATGTGAACTGTATCGCCAATTTGAGTGGCAAAATCACCCAAAGCTCTTAAAATAACCACAAAGCAGAAATAATACAAACTTTGAATACAAAATTTGAGCATACAGTATCTCGGTTGCGGCATCCTCACAGACTTCTAAAGAAGAAACACTGTACACTGTTAAACAATAAGTTAGCACACTCAGTAATGATCATATCCTACCTTGCTGAAGGCTCAGAGTGCTGGAGCTGTTGGATTTGAGGAGGCAGAGGGGCAGCAGGGGGAGCCTCGGGTAGATCAGAGGGAGCAGGAGGAAGGGTCTGAGGATCAGGGGGAGCCCTGTCCGGAGGGGTAGGGGGCGGTGTGGGGAACTCGACTGTGTCCTGGAGCAGGTGGGCAGGGAGGGAAGGAGCAGTGTTGTGCTGTGGTAGGGGCGACAAAGGAGAGGCGACAGGCTCACTGCTTTCAGCAGCTTCTACCAGAAGAGACCTGCACAACACCACAAATACACAGGCAAACACACACACAAGGAAAGGTGAGGAGAAATGCATCTATGAAATCGTTCAAATATAAGAACCATTATCATAGTAGTACACAGAAAAAAAGGGTTGTTTGCCATCTTAGATTTCAGACATCAAAGCAAGATTGGATTTCATTTCTTATTATATTTATTATTATTATAATTATTTTATTTTATTATTTTAAGCAACAGTTCTTACAACTAATCAAAATAAATACATAGACTACAGTTTTTTTATAATAAATTAATAATTTTCCTTGGAAAATAAATGATTACAGTAACAAGACATTTCTTCAATGTACACAAAACATTTAAACAAAAGAGTTAAGGTTAGGTTTGATTTGATTTATATTTAAAATAAATGCTGCGTTTTGTAACTTTTCATTTACCAAAGAATCAGTTTCTGCAAAAATATTAAGCAACAGTGTTTTACATTAATAATAATAAATCTTGAACACCGAATCATCTTGTTACAATGATTTCTGAAGAATCACGTCACACTGAAGACTGGCAGAAAATTCAGTTTGCTTTTAAAGGAATAAATTGCATTTGAAAAAATAATTAAAAGAGAAATGATTCAAAATTGCAGTAAGTTTTTATAATAATATGTGCAAGAATAACAGCAATGTATTCATATTTAGTATGAATGATAATGATGATTTTGTTCACTAATGAACCACGTAAGATGTATATATGCATTTATACAAAACGTACAACTTTAACGGTACCTATTAAATTTCCTATACAATAATAAATCACATAATTCCTACCATCCCTACTCCACTCTCGGCAGGGAGCTGAGCAACATCACAGACTAAATCTAATCCAACAGGCAGAACAGCAGACAGCCCTTCAGCTGCTCCTGTCAAAGGGGTGTGCCTCATGTCACATACTAAAAATACAACTCACTCCACCACACAGCCTAAACAACTGTACATAGCACTGCTCTGTCTCATCAGAAACAGTTGTAGACCGTTTGCAGAACTGCCCTCTAATCAGTTCTATGCACGCATCAAAGAATTACGATCCTCTCCTTCCTTCGTTTTAGCCGGATAGTGGGAGACGGCATGTTAGACACAACCACAAACCACAACTTTAATGAACACAACAAGGTTTCTAATGCACCAATGTTAATGGGAAGAGCACAAACACAAAATCTAATCTTCCAGAAACAGCTGTGTCCATAAGAATGAGTCCAGACATGGTTTTTAATAGCAAACAGGCTGCACTAAATAAAGGCAGCAGGGGGGAGCTGAATGTTAGCAGCCATAAAAATAACAACGTCACTACTGTTAGCACAGCCGCCATACAGCTTTTTCACAGTCCTATCTACAGTCTGAGTGACAGCAACATTTAAGGCATAATTAGATAAGTACAGTGTGGTTAGGTCTGAGCTAAGAGGGGATGCATCATACTGTTCTCTTTATAATAAATGCAATTATTAAGGGTTGTTGTCTCGTTTTATTATGTTAAATTGATGAACATTTTGAGTGAGAGTCTCTTTTCAAAGCTTCGCTGACATAATTGTGTTTCATTAACGCAAAATAACTGCAGTGGCTAATAACTGTTGCCATGGTTACCGTTGCTTAGCTCGTCATGCATCAGGTTTCCAAGCCACCTCTCTCTCTCTCTCTCTCTCTCTCTCTCATAAACACACACACACAGGAGCCATTGCATCCGCACAGTTTCATTTGTATTACAAGTAGATTCATAAAGTAGACTGAAATGAAAAACAAATGTGGAATAAGCTAGCTAAATTACATGGAATAGTTTGTAAATGACATATTCAGCTGCCCTACATAAAATGTGTGAAAGCTTGCAACACAGAAGTCTGTTGTATGTGACCCATTTAGTAACTTTGTGGTAGGCACTAAACAAAATTAGAATGGGCTGTTAAATTTAACTTGCTGTGTTTTTTTTTCTTCCAGCTTTTGTGGGTGAGGCGCTAACACCAACACTTAATAAGTACATTTGCAACTTCCTAACTAAACTAAATACAGAAAATAAACATGTTCTCTAGTTACTATTGAAGGAGAACCTTTTATAGGCTTTTAGCAAAATCTGCAGTTTTCCTAACAAGATAATATTAGCTTGTACATGTGGAAAGTTGGTAGCTAGCCTGAATAAAACCATCAGAGACTGTGTAATTTTGCACTGTATTTCATTTCTATACAAACCCTCAAAAGCCACATATACCATCTCCAAAATAAAATAAATTCATATGCCACAAACGATATGTATCACAGCATTTTAAGGGTTCATGTCTAAAAGCAGGTTTAGTACAGCAACACAGGTTGTCTACAGAGGTATTTATCACGCATTACCAAGATCAAAGGTATCCTAAGTGCACTCATAAAGTCCAGTGTAATCTACTTCATTCCTTACAATAACGGAATTTAACCTGCTGTCAACACAGAGCAAATCATTATCATCAGGTGTCTGTCACTGTCCAAACAAACAGATTGAGCAAGCTAGCAAATTTGAGAGAATGGGAGACAGACTTCACAACACACTTACTTCTTCCCTCCCTGTCTTCCTACTGTCCCTCCCCCATCTATCCAGTGAGATCATCACGAACCATTTGTAATTAACATCTCTCCAAATATCCAAGGCTGTTTCTCCAGCAGTTCACACTATTAGTAAAATTAAGAAAAAGTCAAATGTATTTTTAAACAGCAAATGAGGTTTAGTAGAACTCACCCGAGACCAGTACCCAAAGTGAAGTGTGCGACTATTCTTTTAGGCAAGCCACTCAAAATTCCTCAGGCAGCCACTTCACACGCCCTCTATCTTTTATTTCTCTGTATCTCTCTCTTTCTTTCTTGACTCTTTCTATCTATCTACACACACAGAGTAATATTCTCAACTGGAGCGGCCCTGAACTATGGCTTTTGTTCCACATTGACAGACCTCTTGGTATGACCTCATGTGAGGGCGTTGGTGAAATAGCAAACACATATGCATGCTTAAGCAAGACACGTGCACACACACACACACACACACACACACACACATACTGACAGATACATGCAAAATTCCTTTAGTCCACATCTGTGGCAAGTTTTAGGGATACTTTAGTTTAGGGATACTGGGACAAATGCACACAAGTCAAAGTTTTTCTCTCTTCTCTCCCCTCATTCTCACTCCCTATCACTTTGTCCGGCACTCTCTCTTTCCTTTTATCTCTCTTTCTCTCTGGCTTCGGCATGTCTTTCTAAATGAGGTGCTAGGCTAAAACCTCTGATTGACAAGCACCATGTGCTCCACTTTCATCCACTTTGGCTGCTGCAACAGAGCAGATATAGACCTACGAGAGGGAATGGGAAGCTAAGTGTACAATACAATTCTTCAAAATTCAACAAAAAGGTCTCTGAACACCCGCATAGCAATTTGGTTCATTTAAGCAATTAAAAAGGACAACATTCATTAGTCAACATCCTATTCAGTCGATCCAAATATTTTGGGATTATATAGTGTAAATTAAAGGGAATATCTTTGTGGAAATAGCAGCTAATTCAATAAATAAACCAATGGAAGTGCTAAAACATTTCATGAAAGTGCATAAGGAGCATGCAGAAGGTCTCACCTGCAGTCTGGTGGTTCTTCTGGCTGCTTATCAATAGGGGTAATACTCTCCTCGGGTGCAGGGGGGAAACTTTCCTCAGGTATTGGAGGAAAACTCTCAGGTGCTGGAGGAAAAATCTCCTCAGGAGCAGGAGGAAAACCGTCCTCAGGAACAGGTGGAAAACTCTCTTCAGGTGCTGGAGGAAAACTGTCCTCAGATGCTAGAGGAAAACTCTTTTCAGGAGCAGGAGGAAAACTCTCTTCAGGTGCTAGAGGAAAACTCTCTTCAGGAGCAGGAGGAAAACTCTCCTCAGGTTCCGGGGGGAAATTCTCTTCAGGTGCTGGAGGAAAACTCTTCTCAGGAGCAAGAGGAAAACTCTCTTCAGGTGCCGGGGGGAAATTCTCTTCAGGTGCTGGAGGAAAACTCTTCTCAGGAGCAAGAGGAAAACTCTCTTCAGGAGCAGGAGGAAAACTCTCTTCAGGTGCCGGGGGGAAACTCTCTTCAGGAGCAGGATGAAAATACTCTTCAGTTGGGGTGTAGAATTCTTGATTCGTCTGAGGTGAGCAGACAGTCTCAAATGGTCTAGAGAGAAAATAAACAAAGAAGAAATTTTGCTTACTATTTGTCTCAATAAAAACTCCTTATAGCCTGTATGCATGTAAGTGTATGTGTGGTGCTCGAATATGTGAAGCCCAGCGTGTGTGTGTTTGTGCGTGGGTATGAAAGGATTCTTTCTTGCCCTAAAGGGCATGAGTTGATGTCACTGTTGAGGTCACCCTCAGGGGATAATGGGATCCATTTTAACTCAAAACGTCATGTGAGAATAAAACATTTATATCAGTGGCAGTGAAAACCACTACATTTCTTTCAACATATTTGTAAATGCAACAAAGTCAATTTTCCTCACGGTCTGTCATTTTACAAACAAACATCAAATGAAATGTACCTGTTTTCTGTAGATCCACAGGTAGTCTCATCTCTGTGCTCTGGAATTATCTGAGACACGGAGGCTGCCTCCTTCAGAGCTCTGAGCCAATCAGAAGCTTCAGAGTAGTTGACTGCATCTGACCCCTCAGGTACAAAGGCTGCACTTAGGACTCTGCTGTCTGAACTGTAGTTAACCTGTGATACCTGCTCTGTTCCTGTGCCTGAACCCAGCAACACATCTGCAGCTGTTGACACCTTACTGACTTCATCTTCAATAGCTTCCCTTTCGTCTTTCTCTATTGCTTTTTTGCTTGGAAGGGATTCTATGTCTCCCGGAGAGCTATCTGCTATTTCACTTTGCTCACTGCTACTTTCAACCGTCTTTGTGGCGTTTTCACGCAAATTTTGGATAAAAGAGTTAGTGGGCTGCTGACTACACTGTTGATTGACTACAGGAGGGGACTTGAGGGAATCCTGGGGGTCAGTCATCAAGCAGACAGAGGTCTTAGGGTATAACAATGACACAACCTGTTTCATTTCAGACATTGTCACATTAGAAACCTTTTCAATTTGCTGGTCTACATTATCAACTATTGCTTTATAAGGGGAACATAAAGCCTGCTCCAACTTGCTTTGGTTTTCTTCGGAGATGCTTTCTTCAATTATAGACTGTGAAGACTTAGGTTCAGCCCCTTTGAACATTTCTATGTAATCCATTTCAATATCCTTGTTCTTTTCTTCATCCGTCATCTGTTTACTCATCTCTTCCCGAATTCCTTCTCCCTTTTGTACATCATTTGAAATGGTGTCTTCTTTCAGAGAACTGATTGTGTTCGCAGTGTTCAAACAAGTTCTTACATGTTCTAACGGCTGTTCAGAACACTGTGTATTCTGCTCCTCTTTGTTTTGGGTACCGTCTGGGAATTGCTCTGACAAATGCTTATTAAGCTTCTCCATCCTCCAGGCGGCTGTCTCAGATTGGGGAGCGGAATTAGGAGTGTTAGGTTCTGGTTCATCTTTAGGGGCCTGATCCACACTTATCTCTTTTTCCTCTTTAATAGGTTTTTGTATCACAGAAGCAGAGGATGTGGTGGCGGAGAGCTGGCAATCAGAGTACTGAAAAATGAATTCTTTCTCTTGCTGTATTTGGAAAGGTTCTGCTGTAGACATCTGTGCAACATCACTCATTGAATCAGAACTGATCTCAGTGTTTCCAGTGTTTCCAGGGGAAACAGAGTCGAAACATTTCTCTTCGTTTTTTGATCCTGCTTCATGGTGTGAGAGGGTGGGAATCACAGAGAACCCACTTGAGTGATTTACAGGAACTTCTGAGCCTTTCTTGGTGTCAGGGATTTGGTTCCACACATTCTCATGTTCATCTGCGCTGACCTGTGATTCGGTACAATTTGCATGTTTACTCATACTTTCCTGTGATGTTAAGATTGCAGGCTCTTTTGCCTCTGTAGCCTCTATAACCGGTTTGACTTCTAAAGTTTCAGATGCTGACAATGCTGTTACAGACAAGTTGGGAATTGACTGAGTTTGGATTTTACCTGAAGCACTTTCACCACAAACAGGAAAATTCTCCCTGTTATGATCTATTGTTTGAATTGTCTTCTTTTCATTCTCTGGACATATATTAAATCCAGCAATATCTTTGTTGTAGCCCCCCACTAGTGCGGCACTCTCTAATGTGCTGTTTAGGGATCTTTGAGCCTCTGCACCACAATACATCACCACCTCCTCTTGCTTTTCACTTGCCTCAGTATTTGCATGATTACTGGTCTCAGCATTTTCTAAAAAGTTGCTTTTACTCACACTTAACATTGCTTCTGGGGCACTTATAAAGTTCTGTTGCAGCTGGAGCTCTCCGGATTGTGAAAATGCCAGATCTGACTGGCTCAAATCCCTTGGATCTTGTGTGTGGTTTCTCTCAGGAGAAGCATTCACCACCGCACGCAGGGTGTGATCAACGACTGGAGGAGATTTTTCAGTTAGTGCCCCTCTACAACCCAGAGCCTCTTCTATAACCCCTTCAGAGGTTAAACCAGGATCAAGCATAGGGCTAGAGTGCAATCTTTCTCTTGGAATGGTTTCATCCAATATTTTTTTTTCTCCTGATAGATTGGAGAGATTTATTAATGTCTGATTTTCTCCTTGTGTTTGATCAGCTTTTTCTTTTGCAGCAGTCTTCTTCTGTTTTTGAGAAGTATTTATTTTTTCTTTGCTGTCATTTTCTGCAATGGATTTTATATTTTGTACCTCATTTTCTTGCAAAAACTCCCTGTTTTGCTCTCCTCCCATCACCTGACTTTTATTCATTTTCACACTGTCAGATAAATGCTGAACAGGCTCCTCAGTCATAAGTGTACCGAGATTGTCCTTCAAGTGTGTCAGGAGTGAATCACGTTTGATTTCATCTTTAGGACTTTGTTGCATTGTCAAAGCAGGTTGATAATTAAGCATTTCATCCGCACAGGATGTTTCAGGGGAATTAGTCTCTTCTTTATTATGCTCCTTAGTATGCATTCCTTCTTGTTCCTTCTTTTCACGCTGCTTTCCATTTTTGTGTTCCTTCCCTTCTTCCTGAGTGGTTTCATTTATTGCATTGGATTTTTCTTTTGTTTCCTTTACACACTCCTTGTTGTCCACTCCCCCTTTCACATGCTTGAATTCTTCAGACGTGTCTTTATTAATTACCTCATTTTCTGTAGTAACATTTGAAGGTGTTTTGTAGAAATTGTTTTCATTTACAGAATTTAAAGGTCCTTCACTCTTCTCTTTTCTAACAGCAGCACTCACAGTTCTGTTATTCTGTTTCATCTTTGCATTTCCAACCATATCTGGGTTCTTTAACTCTAGCGGTGAATCACCTGACTGTCCTAGTCTGTCAGTTGTAACCAAAAGGTCCCCAGATGATGCTGTAGTTTCCTGTGTGGAGAAACCATCATCTGCATTTTGAGATAATAACATCTCTTCATTCACATCCAGTTGTTGATTAGATTTGTCTGTAATATTCTTTACCATCTCTGTGTCAGAATCACACACACAGTTCTCACTGCAGTCCTCCCCGGGTCCTGCTACAGCAATATCACAGTCATTAACGGACTCACAGTGACTCAGCATTGGGCCTGGAACCTTTAGTACAATGACAGACACATCCCTGGCATCACTGTTAGTGCTTTGTATGGTAGTTGAGGAAAGATCCCTTTGTGCTGGTGCTGTAGTCTCCGCTGCAGGAACAGAAGAGACAGTTGTGTCCCCAGCATTCGCTGCATCATTTTTCATCATTTCATCACGGAAGTGTGATTCAGTCTGATATAGCAGCATGTCGTCACACTTGTCTTCTTTTGACAGAAATAGCATCTCTGAGATTGTAGTAGGCTGCTCAGTGTTGGATTGCTCGTCTTGTCGAGTGCAAGGGCACGTGCTGTCTATGTCTGGGCCAGTGGCTGGAGGCATGGAGTTGGTTTTTACCTTTGATTCAACTTCAAATGAGTATTTTTCTGATTTTGACACATGCTCTCGACTGTCACTCACAAGATTCTCTGAATTACCTGCACATGTTAGGTCTATATCGACTGCTTCACACAACCCACATCCCTTTGATTCATCAGTCTCTTCGTTCAGCTTTTCCTTGGCGATAAGTAGAAATTCTGTATGCCTTTGTTCAACTCCTTCAGGCACAGTCATATCAGCCAGCTCACCATCTACAGCAGGGCTGCTATTATGACCCTCTTGTGGATATACATCCGGTAGTAAAACACTGTTCTTCTCAGTGGATGCTGACTCATCTTGATTATTTGGAGCGATCTTAATAACATTCAAACATTCTTTATTTTCTTGCTTCTCTTTACTTACTTCAGCTGCTTCTATAGTTTCATTAACCACATCCTCAGCTTCAGTAACACAGGTGGTCTGACCTGCAGCTGACAGTGATGAAACAGGATGTTCCTTGCTGACATCAGGAGTTTCATCTGTCGCTTTTCCATCATCTTCACAGCTGCTCGTATTTACATTTACATTTGCAAGCTTTAAGGTAGTGTCAACCTGCATTTGAGATGTACTAGTCATTTCTCTGCAGTCCTTTGACTCTTTTAACATCATTTCCACTTTTTCTCTCTGCTTTCCATTTTTTTCTTCGTTACCTTCCTCTTCAGAGGCTGCTCCATGCAGGTCAGTATTTCTCTGGCCAGTGGTCGGTTCTGTCTGAAGAGGTAATGCTGGTTTGCTGATGCTGAGAAAACCTTTAAAGTTAAAGCTAGCCTCTTTTACTGGATGATGCAGACTTTCGAATACCATTAATGGAGGCAAAGAGGCACATTCAGGCATTTGGCATTTCAACGTTGTATCCTTTTGGTTCTCCAAAGAGCTCTCCATACCTTTTGAGGACCCTTCCACTTTGGCGATGTCCCTCATGTTTACTTGTAGCTTGGCAGATGTGTCTTCACTTGTAGGGGATATTTCTTGTCTTTGTTGCTGTGTCTTGATGGATGTGTCACAGCTTCTAGTCTGTGAAGAGTTCAGTACCTGTTGATCGTTGAGACATTCGTTTTCGAAAGTAACTGCTGGTGGAAGTGATCTATCACCGCCTGGCAGTTCTGCTCCTGATGCACTTGGGCTTGGATTCAGATTAGCCTCTTCCTCTCTCTGCGCTTCTGTCTTTGTAGAGTTTATGTGGGAAAGAGGAGGGGGTGGGCTGATGGAGTCGCAGTCGTTTATTCTATTGATGGTCAGAGGAACCGGGGCTGTGTCTGCTGTGACAGGATGGATGAGGTCACTCTGGTCTTGTGTTGCCGTTGGTAATGCTGTGATGCGATGGGATGGACACGTCTCAGTTGCTGCCTCTGTCTGTGACACCCTGCTGGCATGTGCTGTGTTCTGTGCTCCGCCTTCGCTTGCCTTTTTCCCCTCCTCTTCGCTCTCTCCTTTTCTCTCCTTTGATCGGCAGCACTCCACCTTCCAGTCACATGTTTCAAGAACACAAGGAAAAGAATAGGTGACCAGAGCTTTGTCCTCTATGCCGACCGTGCAAGTATCCTTGTCTCCGGCTGGGGAGAGTGCGATCGGAAGACCCCCTCCCTTCCCCTCACTCTCCGTCGAGTTGCCACAGCTTTCCTCAGTCGCCTCCTCTTTCTGAACAGGTGAGCACTTAATATCTGGAAAAATGAGTGAGGTGCAATTGTGTCCCTTTTCAGCTATAAATTCACTTAATGTTTCCTCTGAGCTCGGAGACTCATCTGCTTCCAGCACTGTCGATTCTCTCTCTGCTGCTTGTAATATTATTGCGGCACTTTGGAACGCATCACCTCTCTTCTTCTCTCCCTCGCTTTCTATCATTTCTGGCATCGTGGGTGTTGTTTGTAGCAATGTGGAGGCAGTGGACTCTGCTGAAGCTCGTTCAAGGGCACTCTCTTCCTCCTCCTCTTTTGCACCGGCACGGCTCAAAGCATGTGAATTCTCCCACAGTGGTGCGTGTGCACCAGCTTCACCGCCTAAAGGCGTTCCATTCTCCTGCTCCAGCGGATATGTCTCTAAGTCACATCTCCCTATGGCCTCGTATTCAGAGGCTTGGCAGAAATCAATCACAACAGCAGACACATTTTTCTCATGTCTGACTTCCCCTGTTCTACATTGGTTGTGGTGTATGGTTTCACGTTCGGATATTGATTTGCAGGGTCCATCTGTCTGATCCTGGTTGTCGTTTTGCTCAGTCCTCTGTGGAGAGTCCAGTAACAGGGCAGGTGGAGCCTCAGCCAGGGAAAGATGAGCCACGGGTTCTGGAGGTGGGGAGAGGATCAATTGTTTACCCTCCGGACTCAGCTGTTCTGGGAGTCCTAATTTCTGTCTTTGATGGTCAAGTCTTGATCCTACTTTCATGTTTGTTTCTATCGGTCCATTTAACCACTGATGTGTCCCTGACTCCACCTGTTTCTGTATGTTTGGTTGTGTGCTTATTTTAGCTTCTAAATGTAACGTGTGACCAGAATGTTTATCCGTATGCATGGATTGGCACACCAGCAAATCACTAATTAACTGACTGTGTGTCTCTATTTTTATTTCATCTGAGTTCTGAATCATCTGTGCAGCTTTTGCAGAACTTCTGATTTCTTCATTTAAAGGATTTGTCTCTTTAGGAATTACTCCTGTTTCTCTCTGGGTTGTCTGTGCAATAATGTTTATTTTCTCTTCATATTGTAAACTCTCACCCTCCAGGGTGTTATTCAAAGAGCAGATATTTTGTGTTGATTGATCTTGGGTAATTGTTTCCTTTGCCCCATCAATTTCTGATGTTGTTTGTGTACCTGTCCATATAGTAAGTGTGTTTTGTTGACCCGCTATGTTCTCAGCTGTGTCTATTTTTGCCTTTACATCTGACTTTATTTGCTGTTCTGCCTCTGACAGCTGGCCTCTTTCTTCATTGTAGTTATCTGTAATATCCTGAAAGTTTTTGACATCCTCAGCTCCAGCTGCACATGTATCACTTTGCTTTCTTCCTAGAACATAATCTCTGAAACTAAACACCCCCTCTTCGCCCGATGTTGAGTCATTTGTGTGCGCTCCATCATTTCCATGGCAACCTTCACGAAATTCAGCAGGTTTATGTGAAGATGAACCAAAATCCTTTTCAGCATTCTCGATTTGATTTTTCTCATCACCTACTAAGAAAAACCTGTCCGGATCACCTGCTGTCCATGTGTCTCCATGGGAGGATATGCCAAGAGTAGCCATTTCATCTTCACATTCCCTTAATGCTTCCTGGAGTTCATAATCCATCTGGGCAGCCGAAGGACTGAGGGATGGAACATGTTGCTGAGATTCACTAGACAAGTGGGTTTGGGCCAGTGATGCGGTCTCAGGAAAACCTTGGTCACCATCACAGCTATCAGTGTTCACCAAAAGAGATAAATATGAATAAAACTGCTCTGTGAAACAATCAGTTGTTCATTCCACACCAAGCCAAAGCACTCCACTCCACCTCATGCCAGAGACAGGATGAGAGTTCATGCATATGCACAACTAAGCACTATAAATGCGCAAGATCCAAAAAGCACACAAACACGCGAGCACACACTTCAAAAAATAATAATCACTACTCTTGTATTTTGTTGTCTTAAAATCAGGTAAATTTGCTAGAGAACAAAATTTAATGATAATGATTTTTTTTTTTAAATTAGGATTATATTTCTTACCTCCTGATATTTTATTTTAAACAAATATAACATATTTTAGTGAATTAATTTAGTGAATTAAACTTTATTCAAGATATAATCTATGAAAATGGGTATTTTCATTGATTCTGCTACTGTAAATTGACTTTGTTTAAGGCCGTTTACATAATTAAATAAGAAACTAAATCCTTTTTCTTATGTGTAAAAAAGGGTTTAATATACACTGTGCCATGATTATTTTTATTTATTGATTTATTTTCTTACCCACTGGGCCATCCACTTCATTTCCTCATTTCAAATTTATGAATAGTACAAATCACTTGCAATTCTGTTACATTTTTATTGGTTAAAATCAAGATGCTGAAATCTGTTCTGTATTTTTTTTTTAAAAGGTAAAATGAGTGTTTGCCAAGTAAAAAGCCTACATAAAGACATAGCCTCTTATAGACTTGGCATAAAATCACATGCTTTAGAGCAAGGTTAATGCTTCAATGCTTTTAGCATCCATTAAGGACCCAGTGTAACTGACTACCTGTACAGTACGTGACAGAACAGCACCAGCCAAAAAACCTGCTAAATGTCTCTAACAACCTTAACACTGCAGATTATATAGAACCTGGTGAATCACTGTTACTCTGCATATCACGTTTCAGTGACTAACAACCCAATAAAGCAGCTACAGCTGATCTAATATGACATCCATCCTTCCCCCACACTGCCTGCCTCATCTTAGTAAGCTTCTTTCTGTGCCTCCAGGGGAATTAACAGAACAGAGACAGCTTAGCTAACAATTTTTTGCCTGTCATTTTAAACAAAAAACCTATCAATCACCTTCACCTCAAATGGCAACCAATGAGAAAGCAGATCCTCATGAGTTTCTCCCTGATTGGACCACAGCATTCACATGATCTGACAACTTGCTGAAATAGACGACAACAGGAGCAACCATGCAGCCTTTTTCTTTTTTCAGTAAATGATTATGACTGGAAGCTGCCGCTCCCACTCAGAGGAGGGAAGAAAAATGTTTAAAACCCTTCTCTGGCATAACTGGAAAGTCAGACAGCTGTACTGCAGTTTAAGTTACAGCAATTATGCTTGTATGTGCTAAAACTTACTTGAGGCCTTTTGGCATACTGTATGTCTGAATGAATTACAGAACTGCAGCCACTCCCTACTGCACTGTCAGGCAGAATTTCAATACCCACAATCCTCGGCCCTTCACTGAGCACTTCAATTGCTTTTTTAGCAAAAAAACACTATCTAAAAAGATTACATAAATATTAATATTAATACTAATACTAACAACCGGTCTACTGACAGGATTTAGCTGTGACAAACTAACATGTAGTACACACTTAAAACAAGTATGTCAAGTATGAATCTGTCTCTGTCCGCACAAGTCTATGCAATTGCAACCAGATGTAATAATGTGTTAATAACTCTCTGAAGAGGGAAACTCAAAACAACCACAAATATACACACACCACACTGGAACACAGCTTCCTGTTAAGAAGGACACCTCTCACGCTGTATATTGATCTAGTGTGGTAAACCATAACCTTTCACCTCATGCATGTTAAAGAGTCAGTTTAGTTCACAGCAAACCAACCAGCTTTAAAGCCAAACATGTTCAACAAACCACTAACCCAGCTGGTACAACTACTAACATGTGCAAATGTTTTTCCAGCTGTGAAAAGGTATGTAAAAACATTCCGATCCTAAATATAACAGATATTGTATTCAAATATTTAAATAAAATGTTTATAAAAAATTTTCAAAAAATGTATTTTGTGTTAAAAAGCAAGCTGTTTCTGGTTGTATTCTGTTCATAAACTTACTGTATGTTCTGTAAAAATAAATAGTTCTGAAAACATTTTTGAAGCTTGTTTTATTTAAATGCTGATTACATAATATAAACTTTTTTTAAAGTTTGGCGGTTTTGTGCCATAATAGCAAAAACATAAAAGCATACAACATGGATTTAGGCTACTTTACCCTAGAAAAACCTAATATATATTTCACATTTAGGTATACAGTAGTTTAAATATATTAACATATTTACTGATATATCGATTGAAACGTACATATGTAAACTTTAATTGGAGTACTACTTGTGCACCATGCACACTTCTTAAGATTATGCCTAAAAAAGGTCACTATTAATTAGGATCGTATGATCTTTGATCTTTAAATGCAGATATTTAAAGTTTACCTGAAGTACACTCGCCACTTTATAGCACATACATAACCATATAAATGTATTTATGTACTGTGGGTGAAAAATTAATTATTAAATGTATTTCAATTTATATTTAATTTATAGATTTTTTTTATAACCCAAATACACAAACAGCACATCATGATGGGTTTTTTTCGTTTTCCTTTCTACATTTATGTGTATACTGCAGTATAACTTACTGTATATGCAACTAATATTCAACATTTTAAGATATAAAATAATTCTGTGCTTATTGAACTCCATTAACACAGCACACATCAATAATCACACCCAAAACACAAAATGGAGCAAAAGAGATCTCACCAAAATCTATTACATATAAAACATGAATGCACTTTGGCCGAGTTAACAATGTCATGGCTCTTATACTTTAACAGACTGGTATCTCTCTGTCTCCATTTTAATCAATCCACTATTACCTCTTCGTGAGGCCCACTACTGGTGGACTGGCCTCCATGTAGTGCTCTAGGCCTGCCAGCAGAGGGTTGGCAGTGCCACCCAGTGCCACAGGCTCATTCTTCATTTCACCCAAGCTCCCCTGCTCCAAACTTTACACACACATACACAAATAAATACCCATGAATCTGAGCCTCATAACATCAGGACTCAAAATGCAATTACTAATCAAGCTGAAAAAAAATCTAAGAAGATGGGTTTTATTAACAAAATAATTTTACAACCAACCTTTAGTCCACTGTGTCTACAGGCTACTGAAAAGCATTATAATATGTATTTATATAAAATTCACAAATTCTGTCCTTTTATTCCTGGATCTTACAGCAGATATTTCTTAGAGAATATCCTGCTGTCATATACACTATATACTATGACATAGTATACATAATATATATATATATATATATATATATACACAATAAAAATAGTAATGTCTTTTATACATTTTAATTCGCATCACCTCCATAAAAATCACGTAAAATCAAAGTCATTGGAGTATGTCTGGGTTTTACCACCTTAACAGCTGGCAATGTTTTGGCATTTTGTAAGCCTGCCAATTGTCCATTCAGTCAATTTTTCCATAGAAATGAGTCAGAGATTAATGGAAATTCACTGTGTGTTTATCCAGCCAAGTAAGTCCAAGGAGTAAGACGTCACATAAACGAGTGAGCAAATATCAGAGTCCAATCTTATCTGTGGCTTCCAGTTTCAAGATTAATGTGATCCTGGACCACAACACCAGTCTTCAGTCGCTGGGGGTATATTTGTAGCAATAGCCAAAAATACATTATATACATATATTAGGGGTAGGCATAGATTCATTTTGAAATTAATCTAGATTAAAATGGCTCATTTGAGAGTAAAGAGTAAAGCCCTATTCGGACAGGACTAGTTTTACAGGGGGTCTTTAGAGAAGGTTTTGTTTCACAGATGGACTTGGTGATTTTAATCCTGTTCGAATCTGCCATGTCTGTGTTCTTCTTTTACAACCTCGGCGATAATTCTAGAGTCCGAATGCGATGTCTGTGATATAATTTTTCATAACGCGTTTTCTTGTTTTGGCCAATGCTATGCCGTAGATCCTCTTACCACACACACGTTTAATATATTTTGATATATAAAGCATATAAATAAATACAAAGAAAGAGTCAGATCACATAAACTGTTAAAAGCAGGAGCAGCGCGCACCGATTGTGCTTTCATTCTGGCTATAGACAATTCCTGTCGTATTCACTGTGTGCTATGTGCTTTGATTTATGTCATTGCCAGCATACTTTATTATGCGACTGTCTATATAATAATATATACTTCTGCTCTGCTCCTGCTATGCTGCGCATGTGAAAGCTTTCATCCGTATACACTTGCAGCGAAAGTCATCATTAGTATAGACCCAGCTCCCAGCGCAACTTTGTGAATAGAATAACAGCGATATTGTTTTTATCTCGTGTTTACACAGCACATTAATGCTGATAACGGCCCACCACTAATATATACACAGCTTTCAGATGATGTATTATACATCATGTATAAATCTATATAATGTATTAAATTGACACTTTAAGACTAGGTTTGTGGTCCAGGGTCTTGCACCATTTGTGTCCTAAACCCCCAGGTGAGTTCACAATTTTATGACACCTTTTGTTGAACTTTAATAAAAAATAAAGTTCAATCATCATTTACTTAAACCTTTAGCAGACATTTTTCAAAATATCTGCTTTAGAACGTCATTTAGGATTGGAATGATGTAAGAGTTTTAAATACCATACTTTTAACTGCATCAGACAAATAAATCATTATCACCTTTGTAATCTCTCTATTTTTGTTTTCAAGAATGCAAAATACTTTTTTTGTTTACCAGTATGCAAAACATAACCGAAAGGTGGAAAAATTTGCATCGGATGTGAATCAAAAAGAATTTCAAAAGAATCAGGCACCCTGTTGAAACTTGCCCCTTCGCTATGTTTTAAATGACAGATCCACTCCTCAGAGCAGTCCCCTGAGGTAATCAATGTGTTTGTATTGAGAGAGAGAGAGAAATTGTTGAGACCTACCCAAGCGAGGTTCCCCAGGTGAGATTGAGCTCTGTGCTGAGGTCGAGGTCTATGCTGGGCAGCAGTTCATCAGGAAACTCTAGCTCCTCTTTATCCTCCTCTTCCTCTCTTCGCCGCTTTTCTTCCTCGTCAGCAGACACCTGTGGTTCTGCTTTGACTGAATCAGTGTGGACAGATCCGTTCTCAGCAGTGACAGACTTCTCCTTCAGTGCGATCACCTTGTCAGTGTGTACTGCAGCCTGACAAACAAAATAGCAGCAGTTAGAGCACATTCAATCTGTTTTTAATTAGAGATCCGTAAATCACTCAGACCAGCTGTACACACCTAAAATGGCTTACTTGCCACTTTGCAATCACGTCAGTTGTTCAAACCGAGATTACGTTTCTTCAAACACAGGGTTTGACATTTTACATCAAAGAAAACACACCCACCATGTCAATAAAAATAAAATGCTGAGGTGATTTCAGACTAGGCTACACACCCTGATCATTTATCATTGTGCCACCAGCATTTTCAAACTAATATTTAAAGATAAACATGTTTTTAATAAATCCAACACACCAGGCATGTTCATATGCCCTTCTGTACACGTGAATAAACCATGTTAAAAAAAAACATATGATTGTATACTAAAAGGTAATTATAGTTTCATAGTGAATTTCTACAGAATTAATTAACTTATTGTGCAATCAAAAACGAGGCGAAATGAAGTGATTGTTCTGACTTTACTGGTTTTACCAATTTTTTTTTTCAGATGAAATAAGACAGCCCCTTTCAGCTGAGCTACATTAACCACAGGAAACTTAAAACACAGATTAAATGCATTCTGAAGCATTTTGTAAAAGGCCAGGCCAAACAAACACATGCAAATCCATATACGTGTATAGATTATTTATTATGTGATGTTTAAATGCATTTAATTTCTTTATAAATGCTTCTGTCACAGTGCAGCCCTATTTAATTTACATAGCTGAAAAAAATGACTTAACTAAAAAATAAATTAATAATATATAACTATGTTTTAAAGTCCTAAACTAGTGCAAATATTATATAAATGATACAATTATACAACATTTGCATAATGAACACTATAATTGCAAATAAGAGAGAATCTTACCCCTCCAAAACAAAGACACACACACTCATTTTATTCATTCACACGCTCATTGATCAACAGTATGATTCACAGGCAAGTCATTGTGCAGCAAAAGTAGATCATGTTGCAGGCTCTCCGGAGCACAGGCCACATTAGAGATGCATTACACAGGAGCCCCACATCCATTAACCATTGTTTTCAGCATCTTTGAGTCCTGTACACACATCACATGTACTTGATACACATGGGTGCATTGCATTCTCACCTCTGCTGTAGGTTATCTCAGAGCTTTAAGACTTTAAAAGTGAATTCATGCATTGATCTACATTCCCAGGCCTGAGCACCAACACCACTCAATTTGAATCAGGTCAGGGTATCAAATGAAATGCCCCGATCTAAGACCAGACAAACTCAAGGGTTCGGATTCCAATAGCTTATTCAGAGTTTTCATTTGTTAACCAAGTCTGGAATAAACACAAGGGTTTCAAATATCAGTAACATTTAGTAGTGACAGATGGCTGGATTTTAAAAAACACCAAACAAACAGTAAAAGCACTGAAGAACAGGATGCACTTCACACACCAGCAAACAATCACTGTACTGTATCGCTCTTTCCATAAATCTCTCCCTCAGCCCTTCATATAAAAACAACCCAGTGTCTGCTACACTGCTCCAAAAGTCTTGTCATCAACCTGACAATCTGTTTACACAGTCACAGACAACAAATCAAGGCCTTACTACGTTATTTGAACACGGTAAAGAAGTAAAAATAATAATGCTTATCTTGGTTACACTTTATTTTGGTAGTACACTTTAGACATTCTACTATAAGATACTTTATAACTACATGTCAACTATGTCTACGAATTCTCAGAGTATACTGTAAGGGTAGGTTTAGGGTTAGTAGAATAAGTTGACATTGTTTCTAAAAGTCAGCATTTTGTATGTAAAATGAAAAGTTTAACTAAAAATTTACATGAATTGAAAAGGGGTTAAAATGGGTCAATAACCGAAATGTTCTTACATATCATTACCTATAAATATGAAACATGTGAAACATTTTGCAATGACATTTAAAATCTGACTTTGTATCTATTTTTAACTTTAATAACATGATAAAGCCATAACATGCGGCCAAACCATTACCATACATCAAATACTTCAATCTTTGATCATAAGAAAGGACTTTTTAAACTTCCTAAGCACTGAATTATTATTCAAGCTGTAAGACCACATTTTTCACACCTACACTTGAGTTTAATAGAATAATAGCACACTTTGCCTGCTTATGATATTGTTTCTCATGCTTGGTTTCAAGTTCCACAACTTCCTGTTTCCTGTCTATGCTTTGAACCTATGTCTGAGCCCTAGAAAACCTCGTTGAGCACACAGTAACTAAAGTAAATCACACTGAGTGAGCTACGTTTGTCTGTAGGTGTAGTAGAATTTAAACTGATAAAAGCTAGGTGAATCTCTTACCCAGATCTGCTGATCCATATATACAGCACACGGGGCCTTCTGGAGAACGAAACAGGTAACATCAAATCACTGCTGTCTTTTTAAATAATAGGCCACTCTCCTCCTTTGTCCTTTGACCTACAGCATGAGTGAACCTGAAAAGCAGACCCCATATGGTCTCTTTTGCCCTGCCCCTTTTACAAACCACATTGTCCTCCTCTACAGTAAATCCCTGCTGTTAACTACCATGCGTCCTTGCTGTGCAGTGTTACTGGTTGCCATGGCAATTGTATAAGCCCAACACAGTAGACTGACCTCTAAATAGTTGTGGGATACACACACAACCCGTAAATTATATGAAATGCAGTCCAGTTTTGAATAACTATATAAAACTGACCGAAGCATTATCCATATTTAGGACACACACTCTAGAGTATTCAGCTAACACGCAACAGTTCTCTCAATACAACGTTAATCCAACTTTTACATTTGCAAAAAAGTTTTTACTTAAATGTTTTCACAAAATGTTTTTTAAAACGGAAAACTTTACTGCCAAAAACACATTGGTTACATCTTAGTTTGGGGACCACATCTTACTATTAACTAACTATAAGCTGCTTATTAATAGTTATTAAGGCAAATGTTAATTATGGGTTAGTATTAAGGAATCAAAATGTGATTGTGCAGAAGAAGGCATTTCAGTATATGTGCTTTATAAGTAGTAATAACCAGCTTATTTACTATGCTAGTAATATGTCGGCCTATGCTAAAAACTAATTAGTAATAATGAGTCCCTAAAGTGTTACCAATACATTCTCTTAATATCTCATGCACTGTAGATTTTAGTTTGTCTTAAAGATTTGAGAGATTTTACCTGTTAAATAAGAATTTATTTTATATATATATATATATATATATAAACAGAAAAATTCATTAAAATATACATAAATAAAACTCCCATTTCCTGCAAGCCACTAAATAAATCACAATCTCACCTTCTCTAAGGAGGTACACACACCTTCGCACGAGACTGCTGCAGTTTGACAGTGCAGCACTCGTGCGATGAACTCTTCGTGAGCGCAAGCAGAGACGTGTGCGTGTTTAGGTTCAGCAGGGCAAAGACACAAACATGCTGCAACACATGCTGCCGGTCGTTCCTATGTTCCAGTCTCCTCCCCAGACTCCTGACTCAGCTCCCTTCACCTCTCCTGCTATAGATCCATGCCCTTCACAGGAGATCTCTGCTAGTCCCTGGAAGTGAGAGACAGACTGTTCCTCCTGAGAAGCTGTAGTACGAAATCTCCGGGTAGAACACTCACAGAGCAACTTGAGTAGTGATCCCTCCTCCTCCTATGTCTAACTCTGTGAGCATGACGCTTCTGCCCTCTGATCCCTCCCTCTCCTGCTACCTCCTGCCTCTTATGTCTGCTGCTGTTCTGTCACTTCCTGCTGGGGGACTAAGGACTGCACTCTGATGCACACGCTGCAGGTGAATACTGGGAAATGGGCCAAAGGTCAATCTCAATGTAACGCATAGGGGGGTATTATGTTATACACCAACTTTTGGAGGCTTCTTATAGGGTCCCTTTAATAATACTCCATTTTAAACATTAAGACTGACCCTAAAGAATTTTTAAGATTTAACAAAAAAACAGCTTCTACCCAATGAAATATTTTGGCATATCAAAAAAAAAAAACATTAATTAATGTATAATTTCTTCTTATTATAAAGCCATAATGATTTTCATACTCTCTGCAGATACATATTTGTTGATATGCTCTCTATTAATATATTTCTGAACCACAGTTAATGTAGAAATAACACGCACACTCCCAGTGCAACTTCACACAGACACACACATGCAGACACGTTCCTACAGTATACCTCATTTACCATGTCAGAATGAGCTTCTTCTGGAGGAAATAGCACCACGTTTTCTGGAGCGCCCTCCTGTGGCAGATACAAATATGCGCAATGCAATCGATCAGAAGAGATAGATACAAGCTGTGGTAAAAGCAACAACCTTTGGAGAAATGCATGGAAGTCACTATATGCCTCATTCAGTCTGTGGTGCTGCTGTTACTGCATGTTTACCAAGAGTACTTGAAGTTCGTTCTGGGAAACTACCAAACTGGTTGGAGTCATCCATGAAAAAGCACGGAGACCAACAGGTTGATCCTATTAAGATAAACCCTGAATTCCAAGTTGAACAGCCTTTTCAATGTAGCATAACGTCGCCCAAATTATTCCTTTCAGGGACCACTGAACATCAGACCACAGCTGAATGCACATAATACAACACATAAATGTCTTGTAAAATCACATCAGCTGCAAAAGGTCATACACATGCGAAAGATTTAAATGCTAATTTTGGATTAATTAGTTATGCTAACTTGGAAAAAATATTAAAAAATCAGTCAAAAATATCTGTATAGCACCTACGTGATCTAAAATTATTTTCTATTTACTTAAGTTAAATAGTCCAAACGGAAAACTTGAATGACTAGAATAAACCTGACACTGGAGCTTTAAGAACGAGAATGAATGAATTGGATATTTTAGCCATAGCCTGAGCCTACGCATGAGAAAATGACTTTAATGAAGCAATTCACTCGAACTGAACTTTCCAATGCTACAAAGAGATAGGACCGTTGAGGTGAGCGTTTGTGCTATTATTATTCCCTCTGCAGACATTAAAAAAAGCCAACAAACCATTTCTCATTGGAAAATATTGCTCATTACTGGAAAGGCTGTACTTTGAAATGAGCCAAACTGTCATGCTACTGAAAAACTGTAGTTAATATAGTAGCATCTCTAGCCTACTTGGAAACTATGGAAACAGAATATTGGTTAAGATCGGGGGGGAAAAGTCCACACACAATGAGTACACTGACCATCTGCACTCTTTCAAAACAAACTTTGGTCAAAATGTTTGACAACACAATGAAAACAACGGTTCATATTTTTTTACCACAGCACTTTCTCTTTCTCTATCTGTGCTGTTATCTCGAGCACAGGTTGTCACGGGCAGTATGTAAGTTGATGGGGAATGCTAACAGATGTCACCACAAGTCATAACAGCTCTAAACAGTAAGTCTGGTTTTAAGGCGCACACACAAGCATGGTAGTCCAAGCGTTTCAGAAGAGACAAACACTGCGATGTTGAGCCAGGCAGCCGGTCCCAGTTGAAACTGTCTTACCGTAAGCTCTGAAGTGCTGTTCTCATTGCCCATCTTGTTAAGCGGGGCTGGTAGGTGACCCCTTCACATCAGACCAACATTGGCCACCTCTGGCAGACTGAGGAACCGACGTTAAGAAAGAAGAT
This sequence comes from Enteromius thamalakanensis, assembly GCA_032357475.1. Taxonomy (NCBI): domain Eukaryota; kingdom Metazoa; phylum Chordata; class Actinopteri; order Cypriniformes; family Cyprinidae; genus Enteromius; species Enteromius thamalakanensis. Next base: position 9,164,130 of record JAUCMT010000024.1, on the reverse strand, counting down.
GCTGTCAAAGAATTACAAACACTATTTCGTCGTCAGACATCCAGAGTAACACTGAGCTTTGAGCGATCAGGGAGTGAAATATGTGTGCAAGTATGTGTCATGTGTTGAGATTAAGAGGCTCTGATGAAAGCAGAACAAAGTGCAGAGATGCTGTCCAGTAGAACAACTTTCTCAGGGTGTTAGAGAAAACAAATACAGTCTTATTAGAGTCATGACCTTTAGGCAGATTCACAGAATTTAAGAGTTATACAATCATTTATATAATACCCATCACATAATGGCCCAAATGAATCATCTCACCTCAATATTTCATTTGTACTGAAGTTTCAATTACAAGTAGATCTGTAATTCAAATATAAAGATCCTGAACATGAATAAGATAAATCAGATTGATCCGGCCAAAGCACACAATCCAGGAAAACCATTCAATTTGACTGAGGAACAATGTAACAAAGCAGAAGCTGGCCATAACAGGGAGTCTAGCGTTAGTGGTTTTGTTTTAATTTACTGCTCCAGTTTACTGCATTTTATACAACAATATAAATACACAAATTGTCAGCTCAAAAACTGAACTTTTATTAATCATGGGAGCATTAAACTGTAGAGACACTATATGTCACAAAAGATTGCTATTCCAAACAACTGCTGTTTCTTTTCTTATTCATTAAAGAGCTCTGAAAAAACAATTTCAGGAAGAATATTAGCAGCACAACTGAAAGATTGTTTCCAAAGCATCACGTGACAGTAAAGACTCAAGTAATTATAGTTCTTTATTACTATATTATTGTAAATTCACAATATTAGTGCTGTACTGCATTCTCAACAAATAAATACAGCCTTTTTGAGCACTAGAACTCCTAAAAATATATATATATAATTTCAAAGTACTTTTTTTTGTGGCCATTACGTCCAGTCCAGAATTTGTGTTATATCTTGATCATTTCTTGTCTGGTGACTTACAAGCATGAGAATGACATTTTAATAGCATCCTTGATCTAAACTTCCATTGTCAAAAAAATGGTAAGTTTGATTAACATCCATGAATCATTTCAAACTGTCCACTTTTTTTACCATGTCACATTAAGAGAGCAATGTTTTCAGGCCCATTGCACATTTGGCTCGAGTCGCTCACTGTGTGAATGTTAGTGAGAGTGAGTGGAGGAGTATGTCTTATTAGCTCATAAAAAAAAGCTGTAGATGTGTCTAACAGACCTCTGGCCAGAACCTCTTTTAAGAACACCACAAGCTCATTAGAAACATAAATCAGCTTCCTGGAGCATTTCGCACACACACTGTTGACCTGCGGCCAGCACACTGCAGAAAGCTCCAGGCCCAGGGCCCATCAGTCATGCTGCCGCCCCCTCAAACAACCACAACTACAGCACGCTTTAATGTGAGGAAAATCAGCACACGGGATCCCATCTATCTAACTTTTCAGTGAAAAAGAGAATTCACTGAGGGCGTCAGCTGAAATTCAGACAGCAGAAATACTAGTTCTAGGTGTATACTACAACAACTAGATAACTGGATTTAATTTTTTTTTTCCAGTGGGCATAGTGGCACAGTTTTACAGTATCATTTAGTAGGAGTCTGACCATTAGCACTGTTTGTAGGTTAATCTTCCGCAGTAAGCTCATCATTTGACAGATTGTGCTAGTGACTGAGGGTTTGGAGATTACTGCCAAAATCAACTAGTCAACAGCAGCTGCCCTCTGTCTCCCCCTGCTGTGAGCCAATACGCTGGAAAAAGTGTGTTGTTAAAATTAGAAATGGCCAAGATTAAAGGGTTACTCGACCCTAAAATGAAAACTTTGTCATTAATCAATTATCCCCATGTCGTTCCAAACCCGTAAAAGCTTAGTTCGTCTTCGTTTGAGGCTTATGGCTGTCCTATTAACTGCCAAGTAAATAATACTGTCAAAGCTAGTGTTGTCAAAAGACCCGGTACTTCGGTACCAAGACGTTACAAAAAAAATTTAAATGTAACGGTACCAGGTTTTTTTAAAGTACCGGTAGTAACGTTACCGAGGAACGGGTAAACCCGGCTCCTTTTCAGGAACTCGAGCTGCGTCGACGCGTCTCGTTCCTCCAAGGAACTAGGGTTATATACATAACGCAGATACGTTCTTGCTGCGCTACCCGCGTCTTCTTCATAAACACAGAGAGATGGCCATCGGCGGTGCTACTGATAAGGCGGCTCTGAATCTGCTCATTGAAAAGAAAGGAGGAAAGAGCCAGGTGTGGAAGTATTTTGTTTTTGAGGCTGATGACAAGCGCAACATCATTGATCACCAAAAATATATTGATTGTGAAATATATTGAAATATATTTATTAATATATTGATTGTGAAAGTAAGAAATTCAACGGAAAGAACTTTTAGGTAGTACATGTTGTCTTCCAATTAAAAGCCATTTGCTTCAGCTCTCTACAACACATATTTTCTGTTTAATCCAATATGTTTTAACATGTCAGAATATTCTGCAGCAGTAACAGCTTGCTCTGGCGCTAAATTCAACTTAAAATATTATTTTTAGAAAATACATGAAGTTAATGCACATCAGAATAAAGTTTCTTTATTAACTATTTAATGCTCCTACAGCGTTTAAAACAGGACATAATAGTGTACTATTTTTACACACTAGAGACTTTTAAATGACCTGTATAACCAAAATATGTGTGTTAGAGAACAAATGTATGGTTAATGTTTGTATCTTTAAATTAGATCCATTAGAAAAGCAGTTCTAGGCTATGAAATATAGTTTGCGCTGTTTGATTAAATAAGTCCTCTTATATAAAAGTGTTTTTGTGTTTTGCTCTGGTACCGAAATTGGTACCGAGAACTGTAGATTTTCACTGGTATTGGTACCGAATACTGAAATTTTGGTACCGTGACAACACTAGTCACAGCCCAGAAAAGTATTATAAAACATCTGCCATCAGTGGTTCAACCGTAATGTTTGAAGCTACAAGAAGCTTTTTGTACAGAAATAAAACAAAAACAACAACTTTATTCAACAATTGTCATTTTTGTTAAAGTTGAACCATTGATGGCAGATGGACTATTCTGTTGCTGTCTTTAAGGTTTTTGTGGAAGTTTTTATGGGTTTGGAACAACATTTTCATTTTGGGGTGGAGTAACCCTTTAAAACAGTGTAACAGTCGCACTGTCAGAGATAAGCCGCAATTAGAAGACAAAGCGGCACTAAAGCTTGAAAATTTATGTAATACTATTATGTCATGTATCCATAAGAAACAAATGAAAGACTAATACATGGGTCACAGAATTAACTGTAAACACGACATTTATAATCAATTTATCTTTGACAAAAACCATTGTGTCAAACAATTATAGAGATGTATTTGTTTGTCCATGCCGACTCCGTGCCTGCTCTATATTTTGGCAGGAAGTGCAAACCTGAATATGAAACTTGTTATAAATAGATGCTGTTCCTGTCTGTCACTCGTTATTTAAGTCTTCCCATCCAGCCATGAGTCATGTGCACCAGTTTCCCTTCAAAACAAACTGTGCCATGTAATAAATACTGCAGACTTAGACAATGATTTCCAAATATTGTCTGAAGACTCAAGTTTAGATAATCCCAACTGCTCATGAACGCAGAGTAAGACAGACTTTTAGAAACAGCTAATCAATAAGATAAACAAGACAGTAGACAAATGACAGCACTGCTTTAAACAGAGTGAATGCAGTGTAATTCCAGTCCTCTTTTACGTTTGTCTTATCTAGACTTTTAGATTTAAATACTTCAGGCCCATATCTCCCACTAATAATTAAACAGTATCAGTAGCTTCCTTAAGAATGGCTAAATCATTTGCAAACATAACTACATGAATGCCTGCTGACATAGGAAGACTTCTGAAGCAGAACAGTAACGTGCCTATTTCTGGACCAAAAGCTTATCACTGAGAGGGGAAATTTTTTTTTTATCATTTTTCCACAAAGCACAGAATTTCATGTGTCACAAAGCTGCACAATATAACCATAAAACAGAGCAAATATTATTTTTCCTGAAATGCCGTGGACTTCTGGTAAAAGAAGACTCTTGCAAAACCACAATAACACCTAAAGTGAACCAAATGGAAATCTAAGGGTTGACTAATACTGCATTGGTAATGTTATTCATGAGATTGCAATTAAAATTTGTCCACTTTAGACTTTGTAACTACATGTCACGTTATTAAAATTGATTTGCAACTACATGTCTACTTACTCTCAGAGTAGACTGTTAGGGGAGGTTTAGGGTTAGTAGAAATAGTTGACATACTTGCAAAGTCTCTCATAGTCAGTATGCTGTTGACCCATCAAAATAAAAGACATAGACAGTCTTATAATATTCTAATGAATGCTAGTGGGCCAGTAGTTGCAAAGTTACTTACTGTTAGTAGAATGCCTAAAGTGTACTATCAAAATAAAGTGTTACCGAAGTCCTTATGGTCATTTTTTAACTTCAAAAGCAGAATCCACAAAGTGAAGTCAAACTCACTCACCCAGCTCCGAGGCAGAAGCAGTGCATTTATCCAAACTCACAATGCCACACTAAATGTAGATCTTTAGATTTTGCTGATTGCAGCTACAAAGCGTTTAACAAGCTTGTCCCCTCTTGAGACGACTAGCACTTTGGGCTGCTATATCTGCACAGAGTTCGAGCGGGGAGGGAGATCATGGGGGGCCGCACTGATTCTGACATGACAGAGATGACAGAGTCAGCTGGACAGTACGTGGCTCTTGGTAACACTTGTAAACAAACACAATGCCATACACTAAGCAGCAAGGATTTTACCCTTCCATTAACCCCCTTAGCCTGTCAACAAGCCTCCAAAACAATTACACAGCACTTTTCTCAGAGCTCCATTTCCATTATTTCAGAATACTTTGGGGAGTAAAATCAAACGTAAAATAATACTTAGTTAAACTTTACAAGAAAGAAAGCAAAATGATAAGCTCACCAAAAGCAGTAGGGTTGGTCCAGTTTATATCAAATAGGTTTTCTAACCAATACAACTATTTAGTGAAGCACATTTTTATAATATAACTTGGAAAAAGTTAAATAGGGTACAATAATATAACTTACTAAACCAGTGTTTTCATCTCTGTCAGGCATCCTGCAAGACTCAGTGGCTACTGCAACCGTTCTTGCTAAACTGCCTAGTGATATTCCCTTCCAATACCAACTTGAATTCAGGTTTCCTATTGGAAAACCTTACAGAGCATAATACATACATGCATTATTTATGTATTATCTTTTGTCTGCTACTTGTTGACCTCACCTGTTTACACACACACACACACCCATACCATTTCACTTACAAAATAATTATTCTCACCATTCGCTACATAATACAGAAACCTGACCTTTTAAATGCATCAAGCACACAAAGTATTTATTGATCACTGAAATAAATACTTTCTAATAGCTGACAATCATGCAACACACCTCTTCTCCTCCCTGACACCATTATACAGTATTAAAACATTAACTTTATTATATAACTATTATAATAAAGCCATTAACCGAATATTCCCATCCTTAATGCCTATGATAACAAGCATAAAACAACTGTACTGCATAATCGCTTCAACTGTGTAGAGAAAGAACGCTGAATAATAAGATTAATAAATCAGCATTTATTATCTATGAACAATCAAGGTTATTAACAGCAGATATTTAATGCAAGGGAATCAGTTAATTTTTTACTTCAATATTTAAGTCTCTCAAACTATGTCTATTTTCATTTGCTTGTTTCTCGTGTCTGCTGCCTTTCATTTATCCATGTCTGTCATTCCTTTCCCTGCATCCTTTACCCTCTCACTGTACAGATATTGTCAGGCATCTTTTTGCACCTCCCCCTCTTTTTTTCCCTTCCATTCCCGTCTCCTTTCACGCTCTTCATCTCCCAAGCTCCGACCACTACAGGCCAGTACGGGAAGAGACAGCCAAAATTACATGCATTTTCTTTCATATCCCCCTGACGTCAGCCCAGTCCAACACAAATACTCCCCCTCATCCCCTTCTTGTGCCTGCACTGACAACCAGCGAACAGCCAGAGATGTCTTCCCACTCATTCTCATTTTGCCCTTCTGTCTGCAGCGTCTGAGATGCAGTGTTACCTGGCTGCGTGCGACTCCGATGCAGCTTCCCATCCTGTATTCCATGTCCTCCTGAGGAGAGGTGACAGAAGCACTACAAGGCTTGCAAAAATAGTCTCTCCAGGATTGCATCCCCACTACAAAGAAATGGCATCGCTGAGCAATGCAAGCAGGGTGTGAGCAAGTGAGTGCAAGCGTGCGAGGATACCCTCATATGTGTGTGTGTGTGTGGGAGAGTATGTGTGTGAATAAGCCTCGTCTACTGCAATGCCCAGGGTATAACTATGACATACATGCTCATTCTCTGTTATATAACAACACATTTATATAAATAGCTTTGCAGAGGATTCAAATTAAGTGTCTTGACATTTTTTCCTCTCTTCCTTCGTTGGCTTTTGCAGCGATGCTAGAAGATGCTGCTCTGCAAGTGGGTAAAAAGCCCCTCTGTTATCAATAGCGACCATCACGCAAGCAGGGAAAGGAGGAGGAGGACAGAAAATACAGAAGCCGGATGAGAACGACAAAATAAAAAGAGAGTATCTGCAAGTTTAAAAAAGCAACAGCTGCAGGCAAAGTACTGAGCATTAAAAGAAAAAACGCCAGAGGAGAAGTGATGGAGTCATTGAAGTGAAAAGAAACCGTGGCAGAAAATAGAGGCAGGAAGAGACAGATTAAGCTTTATCAAGATTGACAGACTGAATATAAAATATTCAAAACTGGCCATAAAGTCAGCATGAAAACAATATTGCTCATTGTTATTGTTGTCTATATTAATATGTAGTCAAAAGTTTATAAAAAAAAAGTATATTATAAAAATGCCATGATGCCAAACAAATGCAGAACTGCCTCTTATTCAACACAACTGACCCACATTTTTTTTATTGTTCAATATGGCGTTAAACTGTGTCACAAAACTGTAGTTAAGCTAGTCATGACTTTATTTTCAAGATTATTTTGCCTCATAATCAAAATAGGATATGGATATATTGGTCAGTATTGGATATTTAACTGCAGACATTCCAGACTGACAGTTTTGTTTTTTGTTTTTTTTATAAATGTTGCCATCATCTAGAGCTAATGACAGCACATTATGCATATTACTGATGCATGGATTTAATGTCAGCGCATAATGATGGTGATTTAACCCTTTGGGGTTATTATTGAGTTCATAGTTTATAGTGAACTGTTTTATAAATAATAATTTCCTGTAATAATGAGCTCATGCAGTCTATATTTACTGTGCCTCTCTAATGAAAACTTTTCACATTTCTCAAATATTTACCTAACAATGAATAATTATTCATATTTCATACTGTAAATGACAATGCTGTGATGATGACGAAATGAATCATGACAGCACTGAACAGACATTTTAGCCCACTAATATTATTTGAAATTAAATAATACTGAAGTTTTAATAATACTTATAATAATTATAAGTACTGGCCAGAATTCCAACTTTTACTACTGAAATAAAAAAAGCTAAATTTTTTTCTCTCAATTAAACAGATTACACATAAGTGTTCTGATGATCGAATTAATATTAAAACTAAAAATGCACACCAGGAATCATGCTGCAGTTTCCGAAAATTAAGTGTTTAATAAAGACAAACGTAACAATACCTCATAAAAGTAAGAACAAATTTGGTAAATAGCAATTAAAGGCCACATAATAAATTAGATAATTTTGTTGCCAAATGACAATGAAACAGGATTTCAGCCGCTTTGAAATAAAAGGACATAAAATTTCCACCACAGTGACAAAACAGTTTATGCACAGTGACACGATGAAACAAAGTACACCAAGCACAAAATCCTATAAAACAAAGTTGAACTGAGAATCGTAAATTAATATGAAAATATTGAAAACATAAACAACTTCTGTAAGAAATTAACAAACAGCTACCCCTACGCTAAAATCACTTCAGCCACTGACCTGGATGCAGATTTATACCCTCCAAAGAGTCCCTGCAGCGTAAAGAAGCTTCGTGTGAACATGAGTGTTACTCAGACAGCAGGCAGATCCCTCCAAAAGGCTTCAGATGTCAGTGGGATCAAACTACAGGGCAGTTAATCCAAGCTTGGACCAATCTGTGTGCATATGGAGGGCCGCACCACTGCACACATGGACAGCTCTCTATCGCCTCCCTGCATAAGCATTTCACATGACTTCATGAACATGCAACAGAAAACTAAGCTCAAGAAAATACTAATATTTTCATACGGTCGTGCAAATTAACTTCAATAGAGGCAGCAGTAAACATTATATTCCCATTAAGAATTGTTTAAAAAGTAGTTTCAAATCACATTCATCTCTGCCCTGTAAAAAAAAGGGGCTATTTCACCTCTAGGTGGTACTGTTCAGCTTACTGTTATTACTGACATGGAAGTGACAGTATAGCAAACTTTGAAATTCCTCTGAATACATACTTTTGAGCCCATATTAAGATTACCTGAGGGTTGTATTTTATTAATTATAATGAGACTTATGTTTAATCTCCAATTACTATAAAGAAATTAAAGCAAAAATTAAAAACCTACACTAAGCAATATTTAGTTATTCTTAAAGTTTCTTATCTATACAAAATCATAGTTTTAATTAAGCAGCTTAATAAAATGACACTCTGTAGTATGCAGGGTTGTGCAAATAATAATTTGACTAGCAAGTAGTAGAATTACATAATGGGTTTACAAAGAAAACCTGTTTTATGATATATTGATGTAATGTGAGCAGAGAGACATTTTCAAGCAGCCAGGCACAGTCTATATGCACACAGTTGATCTACTACTAATTTTTCCAATGAAGAGAAAGTGAACAGCGAGATATATATATATATATACATAAAGATGTTAAAGGGTTTTGAACCTTGCATGTTTCCATCAAATTCATATTTGGTTACTTGGAATCAAACACTTAATATAATGTTAAGTGCACTTTACATTTATTGTATGTCAGACAATTATTACACTTTTTACAGAATTCAAAAGACATAACTCTTAAAATTGAGATCTCAAATATTAAAAAAAAAATATATATATATATATATATAAAAAGAAGAACAGTTTCTATATTATAAGCTGTCTGGCAGCTCTTCAGATTCAGCTTTCCTGCGACAAAGCTTCTGGAGGGGGGATCATAGCTTGCCTAATGTCAAAGGCATTGATGATTTCCTGCAAGACACAGATCACAGAGAGATCAAAGTTGTAAAGAAGATGGTTCCATTATAAATAAGACATGATCTGAACATAGCAAAAATCACTGCAAATAGATGTTAAAGACACAAGCCTTTGGTAAACTATTTCTCTATGATCACCTCAGTTAGAAGCCAGAAAACACATCCTTTCAAGCCCAAACATAAGCTTTAATACTGCAAATATACACCAAATACAGTCTTAATGTGCTCACCCTCCAGCTTTCCTGGTTGATGGAGATGACACACTGATGTCGGACAGCAGCTCCACCAGGCTCTATCTCACCTTCCTCTACTGGAGCTATAATACACCCATAATACATATTTTCTAAGTACACTCAAACAGACACAATCAAACGATGACCCGTGGATTTGATCTTACCTATACAAGGAAGCCCATCCGTATCCAAGTACATTCTCACCAGACCATCCTGAGGTACATTTTTCATTCATTATTGTGAGATTTATGTTTAATGTCTAAAGCTGTTGTTGCCTTTTGACTTACCCTTATGAGAAAAGACATGTGGAAGATGTTCTCCACAGTCCGGGAGAAGGACTCGGGGTCAATGACGAACTCGTAATATGAAATGGGTTCCTCAGCTGTTTGAGAAAAAGTCCTTTAAATGGGTTTTAACACTGCAATATATTTTTAACATTTTATTTTAGCTTACAGTCATCAGCGAAGTAACTTTGCAGGCATCCAAGAATTCTTTCAACTTCTTTCTCTGTTGCCTCTTGGTGAGATTCTTCCATTTTCTTCAGCTGTGATGACAAGATATGTTCTTAATTTTTTTAAATCAGACAAATTAACATGAATATTTGCTGAGATTGCTAGCATTTGCTTTATGATGAGCGCACCTGGGTGGGCATAATTCTCTTTGCCTCTTTGGTAGGAACTTTCCTTTGTCTTTCCACTCTCTGCCGTGGTGGAGGAGGCTCTGCCAAAAATGAGCCCAACCTTGAATTAAACAAAAATAGCAAAGGTTGTAAAGTAAACAGCACATTGCATTTGCAAACTCCACTACATAAGGCTGTCAGAATAGGTTTTGTTTTTGTAAGCTATGAAACAGCTTAACAGCCACTGTAATCAAACTGATTGAGAGGTTTAGTGTTAGGTAAAAGTAAGTTTATCCACTAAATATTATTAAAAATTACATTTCCTCGTTACACAAGCTTGCACTAGAGTTACAAATGTGAGTAGTACATTTTCTTTATGTTCCTGAAAAGTATCTTTTGCTCATCAAAAATGTATTTATTTAAAACAGTAATACTGTTAACTCTTAATACAGAATCGTATCAATATAGTGTTTTTAAAATTGTTTCAACTAAATTTACGTCTCTGATGATTTCTTCAGTGTCATACATGACAATACCCTTCATTAAAAATCATACCAATATATGCTGATTTCATATTTCATTATTATCAGTGAGAAAAAAAATTATGCTGCTTAATATTTTTGTGGAAAGTGTGATACTTTTTTTAGGATTCTTTGAGAAATGGAAAGTTAAAAACAATTGCATTTACTTGTAAGAAATCATTTGTAAAAGCCTTTACTGTCATTTATCATCAATTTATTGTGTTCTTGCTTAAAAAAATAATAATTTTTGAGGGACACAAATTCAGCTTTGAACTGATTCATGATCATTTGCTACAGAAGTGAGCCACAAAGACATCAGTGCATGGGGTGGGAAAGGAATCACAAAACTAGCCTAATAACGTATTCTTTAGAAAACTTAAAAGCAAAAATAATAGCAAAACAAGTAACAAAAAGCATTGAAATTACCTGCAAAATAACTTTTAAGTTAAATGTGAATTTCCAATACATCCCCTTGTCTTAAAATTACAATTACCTAATCACTTTCAGTTTTATTTTACCTTACTTACTAAAGACATACTCACATGTAGTGGAATGAAGGAGCTGTTTTGAAGCAGTGCTCAGATCTCTTTGCAAGTCTCTGCCAGGCGTCTTGTGGTAAATATCCCTCCAAGTTCCCACTCTGACCACTTTCATCCTCCAAACGATTTAGACCCATGAAAGACAACTAGAATGATCGATATGAGAAATTAACCGAGAAAAATAATCTTTTTTTGATACACAGCACAGGTTTTCCTCTCACAGTAAATTACCAGATGTTCTGCAAACGCAGACGGGTCAAACGCAGAGCCTTCAGCATGTAACTGACTGGCCTTTTCCTTTCCTAGATCAGTGGCTATTACCAGGAGTTGAGCATCAAGAGCTGCTTCACGAGCCTGCCTCACTAAAAGTAGACACAGGCCATAACAAACCAGATTGTGAAGACGTAATACATAAATGTATGCGTGCAGAGCTATGTTCAGACCATGCATCCTACTAATTGCACTGTAGGTAGGTACCAGGGTATGTAGTGTAAAAAAATTATACCATTGGCAAATAGTTTGTTGGCCTCTTCTAAAACATCAGTGAGTTTATTGTTCGCTGGGTTCAGCATGTCCTCACGATTTTCTGTCAACAAAAAAATGCATTTTCAACGATATACTTACAAACTGCAAACTGTATCATTAAAGCCAATTTTCATTACTCACGCTGGACTTGATTAATCAGGTCCCGGTACTTGCTCCTGATCTCTCTCCTGCGTGTCGGATCATCTTCTTCCTCACTAATACCTGAGGGTCCCGCACCAATATCATCTTCATCAGCCATGTCACCAGTCCTCTCTGGCCTGTTACGCCCACCCAAACCATTAGATGTTCCTGCAGACTCCTCTTGATTCCCTCTAGACCGTCTCCTCAAATCAGACATCTTCAATGTTTCAGCTTGATTTTCTATTCAGGCACATATGCCTAAATAATAGTAATACAGAAACAGAAACATCTAGATCCAGATCAAACATTGCAATGACAATTGCACACTGGAAAGAGTTTTAAAAAGATGTAGGTTTCATCTAAGTTTTTAAAAATAATGTAACACATAACATGCCACAATAAAGTATAGGAACGTTAAGCATCACATTTTACTAAAGCGTCGTATTGCAGTTTCCTGCTAATCACGTGGTTAGTAAACGCGAAAGTACACAAACAGACTTTTTAAATCCATTTTGTATAAAAACAATTCCATCCTGTGTGCAAGTAATCCATGACAATATAACTGCTAGACTGTATTAACGTTACACATATTTCCTGACAGTGATCATATTTGCGATCCACTGCATCTGACCCACAAAAGCGATGAGACATCGGAAAATAATAACAAGGAATAATTAAAAACGCCAATGTACAAAAACTAGCAGATTTGGATGCGTTATGAAAACTTACAAACTTCAAAAACCGCAGGATTCATATTTGTAATTTGCATCAACAGTGAAACGTTCGCGGGAGTTGAAGGAAGTACGCGTTAACCGGCCTCACGTCATTTCCGATGCATTCTATGACAAAACCTGTGACTGTAGTACATTTATTGTATTTAATATTAAGTTATTTATTGGCTCCTCCCAGGTCTATATTTTTTATACAATGTGTACAATATTGTCCATGCATTAACAATTGCTATTTACCAAATACAACTTTTTTCGGATTTGTCATAATCGTACATCCTTGTGGTAGTTGTAGTCCTTATTAAGCAATTTCGCAGCAATTTACCTTTAACAAACAAACACACTATGTAATCTAAGTTGTTAAGCAAACCTGAAAGCGTTAACCAGAGACCTTAATTTACCAATACATCAAAACCATCCAAAAAACCCAAAGGACATTTTTAAAGGAATCTAGCCTCCCTATTAGCCTACAAATTTACGTCATAACAGAGCGGTTCAGATTTTGTTTGTCGGTTTTTACAGAACAAAACTTCAGTTGCGAGTTTGTAGTTTTCAAACAACGATAAATATATTTAGGTTATTGTTGTGCATTTAGGTAGAAGTTGTGTCTGATATAATAGGTTGGAGAAGAAAGTAATGAATTAAACTCCTCCTTCCAACAGAGCACAACATAAAAGATAAAAACACCACATAGGGCGTGTTTCAAAACTCAGTAAGCCACCTACCTAGTCAGGATTTCTAGCTGTAGTAGTGGCGAGCGTTGTTTCACAATAATGCTCTGTGAGTGCGGGTATTGAAACACAGCCATCAGAATCCGGAAATTAACAAACTCGTGATGTCAGGAGGAGTGGGAGAGAAACAGACAGCACAGGAGATATTTACTTGTATTTCCTAGGATTTATGCACTGTACAGATATGACATCGTCATATGATGGAGTTAACGCGTGAAACGAGTACTGGACATGTTTCAGGGAGGTTGTGGATGATCGCTGGTCTGAACTGAAAGTGTTTTCACGCGCATCGTGTGCTTCCTATTCCAGACCGACTTTTTAGCAAACATGACGCGGCTCGCATTGGAACAAGTGACTGATTTCGGCGATTTCACGAAAGGAAAGGATCTAAAAGAGTTTTTCAAACAGGCGTTTTCCAACAACATCTCGTCTCAAAACTGCCTGTCCGATGTGCGTCTGAGTCCAGATGGACGTCACATTCATGTCATTGTGCGTCAGCCCAAGAGTGGTCTTATGACACATGACAAATACCAGCGACCCCATCTCATGCAATGCCAGAAACATGTTGATTTAGTGCTAACTGGAAATGCGCCTATAGTGGATGTCATTTACATGCCTCAAAGCAAACCAGAAGATGGAGCCTGTTTGCTTGGAGCAATATTTGAGAATGGAAGAGTGGAATTCTGGAAATTCCTAGAGTGCAGATCAGGCTGGAATTTACTCCAGACTGTGGATCTGTGTAACAGCCCTCGTGCTAAAGTCATTTCTGTGTGCATGTGTCAGAATTTCATTATATGGTGTGAGGAGCGACCACCATCTGAGAACTCCAACGGTGTGTGCAGCAGTTTTAGGTTCTGCATCTGCAAAAAGACTATAGAAGTTAATGAGGGAGGTGTCAGGTTAGGAAATGTGAAAATTGCATTGCACAATAATCCTCGATACACAACCGTCAGTTCTGGGGATTTGGTCTATCTGCTCCCAGACATGAGGGAAAATTCTTCCAAGAGTATTTCAAACGTGTTTCTTGCATGGTCTCCTGAACATGACACCTTTAAGGTTCACAGTGCCTGTAGTTGCACGCTTATAAAAAGTTCAAGCAAGGAATCTGACTTCAAGAGACTTGTAACAGACTGCATAGGCCTTCTATCCACAATAAATCCTCCTGATATCTGTGGATTCTCTACAGCTGGGTGTGGAGACCTCCTTCTCCTTCTCAGCACTGGTTGGGTATGCATTATGAAGAGGGATGGCGGTCTTCATAACATATACAAACTTCCTGAAAATTGCCTAAGTGCTAGTGGGACTCAAAATAGCCTGAAAATATATAATGAAACCCTGGCACTGACAGTAGGCAGGACCCTCTTCCTAATCGACACCAAATGTGGTCTGGAATTAGAAAGAATAAGTCTGAAAACAGAAGGCCTTCTCTTCGTAAACACTTTGGATATTCACTCTCCACAAATGTTGTCAGAAACTGGGCTGTTTGTGGTCACGCAAAAGCCGAAGCCTTCTCCAACGCTGTCAGAAGATTCAAGTGCACTCTTAGTTGAGGCTGTCTTTGAGGAGGCATGCAAATACTATCAGCAAAGAAGTCTAAGCAGCACGCAGCTCACGGTGGAGAAGCTCAAAAAAGGTGGGATGTTTCAAGCGCCCATATCGCTAGCTGCCATCCTCAGGGATTACCTCAGCAATCAGAAGACCAAAACTGGTGAGAAACGCTCCACAGGGCAAGAAAGACTCATGAGCTCACTCGAATCCGAGCTTAGGAGTCTTGTTATGTTAGAGGACATCAAAACATCTATGGTGAAGGCTTCAGAGAAAGATCTTGAGAGCTATTGTGAAAGCTTGGTGCAGCAGGAGATCTGCCGGCTGCTTAGCGGTGAGTTAGAGAGGGAGAATCTCCAATATCTAAACAGCATCTTCCATCTCTTTCCCACTTGCTCCTGGCATGCTATACAAGCTGTTCTGCATCTGAAGTGCAACGGTGAGGGTTCATTGTCCTCCAAAGCTCCTGCTGAGTTATGGAAAATCATCCTCAGCCCTGTGCAGGCCACAGCAAACTTTGCTCACTGCAACGGTCAACAGAAACACACTACAATGCCTGTTTTTGAGCTCTTGTGCAACTCTGTCTTCAAATTCCAGCCCAACTGGCTCCCCAGGTTTGTCGAACTGGCACAGCAACAGTCCGGCGGGTCCTCCAAGTCTTCGTGGGGTTACAGCATGAAGGAGAGCTCTGAGAGCTTGCCGCTTTATAAACGGGCCTTGAAAGTGCTCCCTTGCAAAGGGACTTACCAACACCTGGAAGTGGAGCTGCTTTTGTGCAGCGAGCGGCCTAAAGCGATCATGCAAGCGTTGCGGATTCTCATCCAGCAAGGGCATTGGGAACGGGTTTCCCAAGTAGCTGAGAGGTTCTGCAGGCAGAGCCCGCTTCTGAACAAAGAGATTTTCAGTGCTCTGCTGTGCGAAGTGTCTCAGCATAGAGACCTGGACCCTTATTTGGACCTGATGTGGACCCTTTGTCCAGAGGACATGACTGTGACAAGCATACTTAATATTGTATTGAAAAACCTGCCTGATTCCACCCCGAACTCTGGACCTTTCGAGCCTCATGGCAGCCAGGTCACCATCGGCCTTTTGAAACCGCTGCTCAGAAAAGTTCTCCAAAGGGAGACCAAACCGAGCCAAAGGTACGCAGATATCCTACAGTCACCTACAGTTCCTCCTCTCACTCCTCCACGTCAGCCGAAGGGACTTTTTAGAGACGCGGAGCAGCAGGAAACCAAACAGAGAACTTCCTCTGGATCTCAAGTGACATCTCAGGCCAAACTGCTCTGACTTTCCCACTCTCAAATCATGTTTGACCCTTTCCATAGACTGTTATTAAAAGGGTCTTAAAGGTACAGGTTAACCCAAAAAGAAATTCTGTCATCCTTTTATCCACAATTATGTCATTCCAAACCTTCTTTGGAGCACTTAAGAATAGATTCTGATATTCGTTTGATAACAGTTTTTATCCATACAATAAACGACAAATTCATTCCAAACTATTTTTGGACCCCATTGACCTGTGTTCTACACAAAAAAGTAAATCATACTGGTTTGGAACAACATGAGGGTAAATAAATAATGACACAATTTAATTTTGGGGTCAGCTGTCCTTTTAAGAAGTTACTATTTACCTTGCATGGCCTGTACAAAATTACTTTGGATCAAACAATATTTAATTAACTATTAAAATAGTAAAGTAATAACTCACAATACTGCTTAATTGTTCCTTATATAGAATGTAATATACTATGTTGTTTTTATGTTTCCTTGGTTGGCTGCATTTCATCTTATGTGTTTTTGGTGTCTTTTAAACAGTATTTTCTCTTTCTTAACTTTCAGTGGTGTCCTTTTTTAGCCATCACATGAAGGCATGCTGTCACCCTGATCCTAACTCAAGGTCAGAGATGACTAAGCTTTATCTACATTTCATGCTCTAGATCATTTATTGTATAAACTCTTAGAACTGCAATGCCTTTCTTTCTGTTGACACTACAGTTTATCATCATATGCTGTGTAATTATTATTTTAAGAAAACACGTGGAAGATGTAAGCTAAGAACTGTATTAGTAATTATTCAAATGTACAGTAATATAAAAATATAATATGCATGCTGATGCATTGGACATTTTAGATTTGCTCATTTCATGATAAATGCCTTATATTTTATGGATTGCTCTTGCATTTAGTGCTACCACAGAGCTTTTAACACTGTAAAAAACAATTAAATATGACTTTCATGTACTGCTGCCACTTATTTTCAAGTGTTCTTTTGTGACGGCTGTCATTCGTGATTTCTGGTTTTGTGGTCAGAGAGGGGAATTCTGATGTGTTTCCAATGCAAAACTTTATTATAAAGTCACTTGGTCCGTACAGCCCCACCCTCTGCATTCCTACTGAGCTCAGCAGCAGCGTTCACAGCACTGCTTTAAATTCAATTAAACTAAATTCTATTATACAGTGACCAGCTTCAAACTCAATCACATTGGACAGGCTTGTGTTGCCCTGAATTGACTCGTCGTAGCTAACTGTATTTGGAGAGCTGAAACACTTCTATTTTCTCTTTGTGATTCTAGTGCTTACCAAGTATTGGTTTGGCTTAGAACTCAGCACAATGTATTTGACATTTTATTATAAATTTTACTTTATGATCTAAAGTAATGAACTAAAGACGTTAAATATGTACATTTGAAAATATTTAGTAAACATATCGGTATAATGTGTGCTATTAATAACTGTATGCTACTGTGCAGTATTCTGTCTGCTGTCTCCCATACTGGTGTGTTTGAGTAATCGCAGATTCTTTAGAAATGGGACAAAACATTAATAAACAAAAAAATAAACACATTCCAGTTTGATTATTAAAAATGATTTAAAAAATGGGTTTATACAGATGTAAATCTTTATTTAAATCATATTTTTCGATAATGTGCCTAATTTTAAGGGTTGTTTCTGCTTGCAACACCACAAAACCAAATACAGTGTGATACAAATAGTCATTTTGTCAAAAACAGAAGAATGTCTGTCATTGGTGCTGAAAATGATGCGTTATTAATTTTTGTAAAGTCATTTATAAATAGAGAGAGAGAGAGTAAAAAAGTGGTTAAATACATATTTTTAATTATTGACCCCAAACCTTTGAATGGTAGTGTACACATAACATGAATATGCATACGTTTCATATTTACATTATTACATTAGTTGCGTGGTTTTCCAGTTATGCCCTTGTAGCGCATGTCTTATAAGTATCTCTGGTATTTACTAATCCGAATGGTAATAGCTTTATATCAAGAAATGGGCATTTTTCCTGCTATATGATCTCAATATTTTTAAAAACTGTTATACTGCAATAATTTCTGGATATTTAATGCTTTGTTCAGAATGTCAAATAGTGAATAAATCTTGTTGTCTAATTTCTGTTCCCCCCCTTCTCCAAGAAGCACAGATATGTGTGGAATTTGTGCTCCACTGCTCTAGTGCTTCATCCTGACTGGCACACTGTTGTTAAGGCAGTTGTACCATGAGGCCTCGGTCACAGGATGTAGGCAGTACTGGGGGGAGGGTTTTTCGATGGGTCGTCTGGACAGACTGTGGCAAGCAATTCTTTACACCAAACAAACAGCTTCAGCATGGTAGTGTCAGCACCTTTTATTATGATTGCAGTTAATACATGACAGGTTAGAAATGTTTTAACAGGCCTCAGATTGAGACCACACCACTTTAAAAAGTGGAGGTGTTGGTTTAAACTGACACAGCCACAATTTTTCATGAACTATTTTTATAATTGGAACAGTCTAACAGATTTTTTTTTTTAAATAAAACAAATGCCGTCAGTATATCTATAACAGCATACCCATATTTCCTTTTGAAAAAATGACATAAATAAATCTCAATGACTACAGGACCACATAAAGTGCATTCTAAAGCTTTTTAAACTCCGATTAATCCCTTATAATAAAAAAACATATTACAACTGTAACAGTAAAGTTGTGCTTTTCATTTAAATAATAAGTGCTAAAATCCTAAAAATAAAGAAAAAGTTACTCAGATGCTTATTTAGCAATATTTTTTTTTACTAAAATCAAGTGCAACTTGTCAGTTCTTTGATCTGTGGCTCATTGTGTGTAACTTAATAATCTGTAATAAATTGCTTATTTAAAAGGTGGTTGTTTGCCATTTTCCATTAATTCAGGATTGAGGTGGGCCTTTGGGAAAGGATGCATCATGAAGTTATTGTTCCTTTAAAGAGAGAAATCACAAGGAAACCATTTGAATTGATCCACAACAGTAGGTAAACAGTAGACTTTTCCATGATCCGCTTCTACATTTAGAAAGCAAATAAGATAATTTACTCGTAAAAATCGGAATACTTCATCCTGCGGTAGTGCTTGGCCAGTTTAACTGATAAAATGATGCTGGGGATCAGGAACATCATACACCAGCCCAAACTCAACCAAAAGGCGTTCTGAGGAACAGACAGGATATTATGTTTTATTAGAAGGAAACCGCGAGCACACAAATCTCTCAGCACTGTAAAAAGAAAAGATAAAACAGATAGAGCTGATGATGGACACTTACCAAAGATTCTACCAAGTGTTTACAGACGAGCTCCTCTGATCTGTCTACTGCTGCAGCTGCAGGCCCACAACGACCCACCTTCTCTGTGATCTGATGCAGAGCCCAACACCATAATATTAATAATTGACATTTAAGATAGTTCGCAACTTGAAAATAAATAAAGACATAAACGTACCGTTTGATTTACCCAGTACAGAAATGTCTGAAAGATTTTTATCTGACAGTCTATGAATGCCCTGCTCTCCTGCAGAAAACAAGCTTATAATCATTATAAAATACACAGTAGATTATTTTATCACTATAATGCAGTAATCATCCTGATAGATGATTTAGCTAAATATAGCATTGATTGTGCAACACTCACAGTTTTCACTATTTGTGATATGTTGTAGTTCAGGACGTCCTGAGCATAGCCAACTTTTTTGAGAACATTGTCCACAGCTGCCTATAAAATGAATATAGAGAAGAAATGAGAAAATACTTGCAGTGCATTTTTTATTAGCGCCATAAAGATCAAAGATGATTCATTTTTTGTGTGTGGTTTTAGTTTTTATGCTTTTTCAAAAAATAATGGAACAATATTAAAATATATATATATATATATATATGTATGTTAAAATGTAATATATTCTGGCGATAGTGTAAAAAAAAAAAACCCATCATTACTCCAGTCTTCGGAGTCACATGATTCATCAGAAATCATTCTAACGTGCTGATTTGCTGTTCAAATAACATTTTTATTATTATAAATGTTAAAAATAGTTGTGCTGCTCAATAATTTTATAGAAACCTTTTCAAGATTTGTTGAGAAACAGAAAGCTTTAAAGAGCAGCATTTATTTGAAACAGAAGTTCTGGTAAATTCTATTATTAAAGTCTTTCCTTTCACTTTTAAGCAATTTAATGCATCCTGGCTGAACGGTACTGTATGCTAGCAAATATGTAAACAATATTTCAAATGCTCCCTAATACCACTTGCAATAACTGATAGTAACAAATCATCATAATTCATGGGGTTTATAATTAAATTCTTTTAAAAAAATTGATTTACTGTAGTTTAGGCTACAGCGTAATAATTATACAGATACTCTCATGATTACTTACAGTGATTTGTGATGATACTACACTGAGATTCTTTATAGTCATGTTCAGTTCCAGCTGCAAAGAGGAAAAGCGCAGTGAAGCAAACTGATTCAAATGAGTCCAAAACACTGTGATTAATATTCATTCATTCATGATAATGTCATGTTCAGTTGAAATTGAAATTCTGAGTACTGTCGTCTGTTTTGTGTTAACACACCAGCAAAGGCATAATGTTAGACGTGATGTCAGTCTGGATGTCTCGCAGATCTCTTGCTTCCGCACGCAGTTCGTCTTTTATGGATTGGTTACTCTAAAAGACACAAATAAGTGTATGTGATCCATCTCATTCGTCATTCACTAGAGCAGGAAGTGTTAACAAGGCAACACGTAAAGGAAAGTAAATTTCACCTGTTTCTCAGCCAAGATATCCAGAGTTTCTGCTACTGAGCTCAGATTAGTCGCTGACACGTCATTAATCTGAAATCAAGAAAATGTAGTCCTAATTTAGGTTTTCTAAATATGATTTAATTATATTCTCAATAATTGATTCCTCGCATTTTTGAAAATGACAATATGTGCTAGTGTGCTTTTGAGAATGATGCATACAGTATACCTGCTGTGTGATGTTGCTGAAATTCATACTGCTAGCACTGCTGGAGAAGTTGTTTAGCTGGGATTTCACCTCTGGACTGAGGATGGTGATGTTCGCTATGTTGATTTGTACCCCCTGAAAGGTCTGATCAATCTCATGGGTGTACTGTTAAGAGAATCAGCCATTAGTGTCCAATACACGTTTTGCATCAATTAGAGGAAAGTAATGAAGAGTAATTATATTTTACCTGTGAAACATCTAATTTACTATTCAGGTCGAAGATCTCATTCAGATGAAATGTGGTCCATAAGGGTTTATTCTTGTGACAGTCACTAGAAATGATAAAAAAGCTGATTTATTGATTCATATTGGATGTCAATAATGTGAATATTACAGCCAACCATCATGCTTTCTTATGTGACGTACTTGTACACAGTAAGAATATTCAGGTTTGTATTCAGATTCAGAATCCCGGACAAGTTGAAACCCGGAATCAGCCCTGGAGTGTCAAAGAGCTACGAAACAGTAGGATAATTACATATACTGGTAATGATTGTTATAAAACTTATTTACTGAAAAATAGTAAGTAGTCAAGGTCATACGATTAAACAGAATGAGTCAGTGTGTTTAAAAATACCTGGATAAGTTCCTGGTTCTGCCATGGTTTACATAGCAGGGTATAGGTATTTCCTCCAACTATGAAAAGTATCAACACTACTAACATGAAGATCCAGGAGAACAGGAAGCTGAAACCTACTCCTCTAAAATGACACAAGAAGAAGTAATTACTGCACACAAACAGTTTTATTGTACCATATATGACATTGCACACTGACAACAGTTTTCTGTTACACAAGCACAAATCGAAAGGGGAATTAATACCCACGCCATGAAAAATATTCCTCCACAGTTAGATGTACCGGAACGTTCAGTGGGGTTTTCTTTAGGATTTAGTCCAGCTACACCCAGCAGCAAACCCAGAAAATTACAGATCACCACCAGCAGAATCAGACAGCTCAGGACCAATCCAACAGCGCGGCTATTACAAAAAAAAAGTTAATTTGAGATTGTATTAAAAAAAATTTAAAAACAAAGGAAACTAGAAGAACAAGAGAACCAAAAAGTACCTGATTTGACTTGATGTATTTATGTAAGGAGAAACATCTTTGATTGATATCTGCACTTCTGTAAGTGGTGCTGAGACAGTCTTCAACACATCAAGAGGAAGGTTTTTGGTCACACCTGAGATCTGGGTTTTTAATGTTTCAAGCTGCAATAGAGCCACTTTAAAGGAAACAAAGCATGTCGTCACTTAACCACTAGACTGATCAGTACTTTAAGTACATTACACTACTTAAGCCTTAAGTTAACAAACATTTGGGAATTAAGATTCCACAGAAAGACGACTTATAAAGAACACTTAACAGCACAAACTTACTCTGCACACTTAGAATGGTCTGATTTTTCACCTTTGCTGGAATGCTGTCGAAAAAGTCTCTCCCCTGGGATTTAAACATGTGCAATAAACATTAAACAACAGCTAAAAATCAATTGAAATCAAATCACAATCGTTAAATATACATGTAAAATACTGTAGTTATACATGGAATTGTTCAATCGTCACATAATCAGTGGTAGTGTAGAGAGAGAGAGAGAATGTACTGAAGTTAAATTTAATAGATGTGAAATAAGTAACTAACCATATTTGCCTGTCCAGTGACATCAGCATTTATAGCCTTGTCTACAGCAGACCTCAGGTTGTTTTGATCAGGAAACTACCAAATTGTGAGAAAGACAAAGCACATGCAAAGTTTTTTTTATTCTAAACTATATTATATTATACTATATATACTTATAAGCAAAAAAATAACACTGTATTTGGTCAAGTGAATAGTGGACTTTCCTCTTGTAAATATACCCTGAAATGAAGTCAACGAGACAAAATGAATAGTTTTCATACAATCATTTGACCTCAGCCCTATTATTAAACTATATGACTTTATTCTGGATGAACATGATTTGAAATATCATTATTTTCAAAAAATACTATTAATCTTTTAGGGACTAAACCTTTTTTTTATCATATTTTTACATTATATATTACTAAAATTCTAAAATAAAAAAAAATCTATATAAGAAGGATTAATTATAAATATTTTTACCATTAAGCCTATTTACATGATTTGTTTTTTAATCTTTTATTTCCTATATTTTCAGTGTGGTCTCATATTTAACACTAGAGGGCAGTACTAGCTGTAATTAAACGCACTACATACTGATTTCCACATACACTATAACAGTGACACATTCCTATTTTCCTCTACAACAGCCTGTGTTAATAGAAATGTCTTTCAGCCAAGTAAGAGTTAGGTTTTCAACAGAAAGCGCTTGCAAGCCCTGACATGTTAACAATAACTTCTTATGTTACTCCTTATTGTTTGCTCTGTTGTTCCTGTCTCCCTGCTTCCCTTCAGTGACAGAGTTTGAGCCTTTGTGTGCACAGATGTCTAGTAATTCAACTTGGTTGTGTGTACTTCTACAGAAATGCTGTATAACAGTCATGTAATCTAACCCCAAACATTGTTGTGCGAGTATAATATTAATGCCTGTGTTTTTCCCAGACAACTGATGCAGAATTCACTCTGCTCCAATCACTGACCTGAGACAACCATAAAATGTCTAGAGGTTCAAAGAAAGAGCAAATGATCCACCCACATTTTTGCAGGTGTTAGGTATTTGCTCTTAACGCTTAACCTGAAACTACCGTAAAGCCTAAAGTGGAATCAGGATATAATTAAGACTCCATATGCTTCGCTGAGAAGCCATAATGCAATTCCCTAATGAGTTGTTCATTGGTTTATCCCCATGACAGCTCTGGTTTAGCTTACATCAAGGCTTCCCTCCAGTGATAGTTTGTCCAGTTCTGACTCCTGGGAAGTGCAGTTTACACAGGTTGACATATGCAAAGTGTTATTAATCCGCTGCTTCACAGCAGATAAATTAGCTTTCACCACATCCACCTTCGGTTTCAACAGCTCCAAGGTTTTATTAAGTTTCAGCAGTTCATCGCTGGTGCTGTTTATCACTGTAACACACATACAAAATGTATTTTCAAACCAATGGATTCATTAATGCTGCATAAGTGAAGGGTTTGAAGTTTCCCAAAGAAAGGGGCTGCTTTATCGCTTGATGAGTAAATGCATGCATACCTTGGGCTATATCAGTAATGGAGTTGAATGCTGGGTCGAGGGGACCTTTAATACCATTTTGGATCAATTTACCAAGCAAAGGCCCTGTTTCTATGAGGCAAACATGAGGAATTCAATGTGAGATTGAAGAAATTAGCTTTTTACTAAAGCAATATACATGACTACAATCTTAAACATTACAAAGCAAATGTTTTTCCCCTTTGCATTTCCAATTGGAGTGCACGTTTTGTCCTTTTCAATGGTTTTGCCTCCACTAATTTGTAATCCTTGTCTTTATTGAGACATTGACATATGAGGCGGACGTACCATATAAGTTGTTTTTGACGGTATCCACCGTCACAAAGCTCTCATTCGTAACTTGTTCAATTTGCTGTTGAGAAATAAAAAGTTAAATCAGTTTTCTCTCATGTATCAGCTATATTCATATAATTTGCTTTCATTTCAGTTGTTAATATAAACTGACCGTGAACAGAGTTTAAACATAAGACTTTAAAAGATTAACCGATGTTCTTTTTATATTTCTATTCATCAAGAATCCTGAAAATCTATCAAATCACGGCTTTCATAGAAATATTAAGCAGCACAATTGTTTTTAACACTGATTATAAAAAATCTTGTTTCTCAAGACTGAAAAAAAAGCTTTGCATCACAGGAATAAATTACTTTTTAAAATAGTTATTTTACATGATAATATTTCTAAATCACTGTGTTTTTTTATCAAAACAAAAATAAACATTTGACACTGTGTTTTAATCTCACTCATTCTCTCTGAATGGTGTACCTTAGGAATAGTTTGAATATAGCCTTTGACATTCTCCAGGATATCTATGATTTCTGTGGGGCTGCGCATCACAGTCTCTGAAGTGTTTGTACTGCTCAGGAACATGCACACATTCCCTGCCCTGTACAGCAATTGATATGAATTTAGCTGACTATGTAAATATAAAATGTCACACATATCATTCCAATAATGTTGCGCTCCAACTGGTCCTCACAGAATTAGTACAGTGGTGACAAATGTAGCCAAGTACAAGCTTCTTCGCTTGCAGTGGATGTTTGTTGTTTGTTTCTGCTGCATGCGGCCCCCGCAGTTTCCACAGCAACGACAGCAGGCAAAGATTAGGCCAATTAGAGGCATCAGGACAATGTAGAGGATCCCAATGGCCACGCAGACCAGGAAACCTATCTCATATAGCAAAACCTGGTCAAAAGTGAAAGAGGATAGACAGGTTGGTTGCTGTGTATAGCTAGACTAAGCTGTAAAGATGAGGTAGATGTCATTTCAAAAATGAAAATAAAAAACTCTTGATGACATAGGTGTACTTGTGCGTGTCCGTGTGCTTAACTGTGTATCCAAAACATGTCTGGCACTGTGTAATCAAATCAGCCAATCGAAACAGTGTTTACACAACAAAATATTGGTGACGGCATGATTCACTTACGGGTAAAAAAAAAAAAAGATTTCCTGAGAAACTTGTTCTAAAGCACACACACATCAATTTATATTTGTCTTTATTAAAATCATAAGTACATTCTTCTTTGTACAAGTAAAATATTGCAATTATATGACCAAGGTGCAGTTTATTATCAAACCATTAATTTACATGCAGGTGTGACATACCTCTTTTACTCTCTCCGTGCTGAAATTTGGAGCTTTTATCATTGCAATCACCAGATCTGCAGGAAAAACGTACCAAGAAATGTTATTTTTAATATTCATTTACACACAACAAAATGACATCATAACCAGCGCCTCATTATTCTACTAGTGCTATGAAAGTCTCAAGAGGTAAACTTTAATAAAGTGGCTAAAGTCAAAGCTATAGCAACTCTCTACTGCATAAAAGTTTTCCATACTTTTTTTTAAACAGCCATTGATGTCAGCAAGTAGCTATTAGATGAGGTAGACTATACACAATACTCTATTGATGGGTGAGGATTAATAGAATTTCGTCATTGTAACCAGAGCAACTTTGTGAGGTTTCTATGGAGTAATGCTTCTGTAAAGCAATACTTCGTTCTAATTCAATTGTTAGATAAAATAATAATTGCCTGCAGGAAGAGATGTATAAACATACTTCCCGTTTGATGCAATTATAACAATAGTTCAAAGGAACAATGTTAACATTTTATGAACAGCTTTGAACTTTATGAGATCATGCAAAACGAAAATAATATTCTTATAGAATACTATGAATTTGTAGGTAATAATTTACTCAAAAGTGTGCATTTCCTTTCCATTTATGATACAGGCTACTTAAAGATATAGCTATAGCAATAAACATATTTTTGTGGTAAACAAAGTTCTTGGAAAGGGGAGGGGAGATAATTCAAATCTCATGGACATTTGCATGATTATTTGCACAGAGGTTTTCCTTCTGACAATTAACTGAGCACATTTATCCCAACTGAATAAGCACCATCTAACCATGTGCACAACGAGCCAGCCTAATAACATCCTCTAATGAGTCCAATACAGCCATTACAGTCTCAGATCAAGTTAGATTAATATGTGCCACACCATATAGCATGTTGTTTGCATTGACAAAACCATTTGTAAACAAACTGCTTTTGATAAATTACTTAATAACAAAAGAACATTCCATGTTTTTACTGAATACGCCTTTGTCCAACACAGAGATCAAAACATCATTTTAACTCACCTTTAGGGAATGGTTTGGGCTGGACAGAGTCCAGGAATGAATGCACAATTGGAGACATAAAGGCACTGTTCAAGGTCAGCTTGGTTGGCATTTCATATGGAGGTTGTAGCTCTGTTCTGTTGGTCTCGATCGGACAGGACGACTGTCCGCTTACAGATGTCCAGAGAAACAGCGGCAAAATGCCGCTCCAAAAAACACCTTTCATTCTGGACCTCGTGTTCAGCATTAGTCAGTGAGGTTTTAGGTCATGTCTCGATTCTTAAAAGAATTAAACGTCACCTATGCATGATAAATGTCAACAATTAGTCCAATCTCTCTGAGAACATACATTCACCGTATAACCATTGTTTTATAATTACAGCAATTATTGTGATAATTACATAAAGAGGAAACGTAGGCTACTTACGTCCTAAAACGCATCTTCCTGACTAAAATATAAAAACAAACACTCGGTCAGAAATGAAAACGCTAACGTTAAAAACAATCTAGAGAAGTCATTTTGTTGTACAGTTTCTTACATATTAATACAGACTGAAGCAAAACTCGGTCTTCTTAGCGTGTCAGGCCAATTTCAATAAAGCTATTTAAATAAATAAAGCAGAAACTGTGCTGAACTGTTTACAAAAAACAGTAACCTGAGATCTAAGTACGAAAAGGAGAAGCTAGAAAGACAGCACTTTTATCGCTCAGGGCAAAGTCATACACAACACTACTATAGTACCTGTTTTATAAAGTCCTCCAGCTATTGTTGAGAGTGTTCCTCTAGTTCTATTAAAAGAGTGTAAAATCCGCTCAAAGATCCGATGTCTTTATCCTTCTGAGAGAAACCTGATGTTAGGATAGCAGCATTGAATGAAGCAATAAAGGAGTGAATTGGCAGTTAAAGAATGAACGACTAGGACAAACTAAATGGGAGGGAGAGAAAGAGAGGAGGGAGGTTGAGTTCATACTGTTTAGTTTTCAGAAAGGAATCTATTTAAAACCGAGGCTGACCTTGTTTTTTTTTATTAAATTATAGTTAAATTAATATACGCATGTTTACATTTTTTGTTGTATTAAATTTACATAAAACCATTATCAAAGACTTTACATAAAACTAGCCTACTATTAATAACAACGAAAATTAGTCAATTCAATTCAATAAAACATTTGGTCACTTAAAAATTACAACCACAAAACTTTAATAACAACAACGTTGGAGATGACAAAAATATTAGAAAGAAAAAAATCATTTAAAACACATTACATTATAGACCTACATGTTTATAAAAGAAAGGAAATCCCTTATTTTTTATGTTTTACTTAAGAAAGAGGTTTGAGAATGATTGAATTGACATCATTTTCATATTTGTGTGAACTAACAATTCAATGTCCAATAAATTTTGAGTATTGAGAACTCCATAAGATACTATATGAATTCTGACTTAAGTTAAACACATTAGTGGGTGCATTTAAATTATTTATTGGTTAGAAATGCATTTATTAATGTCTTGTGGGAATATGTTTTTTATTCTTCAATTTTACTTATGTTTTATTCATCTATTTTTATCTATGATCTTATTCATATATTATACGTATATGTTTTATCTTACTTATCTGCTTAAGTTGAAATAATTAGCAAATAGTCAGTTTAATTTAGCTATGGAACTGGAATAAAATCGATTGTCCCATTGTGTGGAAATATGCATATTTTTGTCTCTCTGTGCTTCTATTCTATCTCTGAGCTGTCATTTCCACAGACAGACAAACAGGAAGTGGGCTTCAAAGGTTAACCGCCTGCAAAACAGCTGCACACCCCCTGGAAAGAAACTGATTCTACGTAGGTACAAGAATAGTATAAATAGATTACTTTTTTGACTTGTAAGCAGGGGCGTCGTAGTTGGGTGAAAAATGGGACTAAATTACCAGGGCCCCAAGTGGGGGAGGGCCCCTGAGGAGTGAAATTTAATTTTTCTTTAAATATAAGATCACAATAAATGTTGTTAACTACTGTAAAAGCATTAGTATTTTGGGTAAATGCATCAGTTGATTAATGTATTAAATGGTGTCGTAGGTAGTTGTGAACCTCAAGCTTACAGGGGCCCATGGCCACTGCTTGTGCATAGGGCCCAGAATTTGGTGCTACGCCCCTGGATCCAGGCTTTGGTTTGGTCCTACAGGTTTGTAGTTTAGTCAGCTGTCTGTACACTAATGAACAGATTCTCACACTCCACACAACTGCTGAATGTTGATTGACAGCTCTGACCTCGTTCACACACACAGCTGCTCCTCTGATCTGTGGGCATGTTCAAACCCGCCCTGGACATCAAATCAACACAAGAAATCAATGCTGACACTTTACTTTAAGCCTTTATGTGTAATACATTATAAAAGCAGTTTTGCATTAATTATGTCTTGTAAAGCACTTTATAATGCATTGCACATCTCATGAATAATTGTAACCACAGTTAATACATCATAACACTTATCAATTCATTTTTATTTACGCTATGCATTTTAAATTTGATAAAAGATATCATGTATTACAAATTATGAATAACTATAATGGATTATGCACTTTAATAACATTTAGAATGCATTAAACATAAAGGGCCGGTTCCCGGTTAGAAATAAGATTAATCCAGGACTAGACTTTTGCTAATTTAGGACATTTAAGAATTTTTAGAAACATGTCTTACAAAAATGCATTCTCTGTGAGCATTTTAAGACCAAACAATGACAATTGTTTGATGTATTTCAAGAAATATCACAGTGCAAGCTTTTTCCAATTTAGACATCTCTTAACATTTATTTTAATCTTGGACTAGTTTTAAACCCTCTTCGGGAAAGATGCCCCTATATGTTTACTTTGGGATTCAGAAACAAAGCTTGCATCTTTCCAACTGTATACCAAGTGTATCCCATCCCGCTGTGTGAAGGTTTTTCAAATAACATAATTTCGAGAGGATCGCTGGACGAGCTAATCACGTATGGCTGGCGGCTCATTATCTGCACCCAACCCCTTCTCCGCCTTCTCGACGTCTCACGCTTTCCTCCGGGGGGCAGACGGTGATCAAGCTGAACGCCGAACCCTCGCCCACGCTACGCCTCTAACCTCTAGGGTTCAGAGTCCGCTGTCCTCCCGGCTCGCTCCCCGGACAGCACGCCAAATTCATTAGAGAGGAAAGCTCTTGAAGTCATCTGTATCATCCTGACAGTAGTTAAACTACAGCAGTAAATATAGTTTTTTTTTATAATCAGTTTGTCTCTGTGTGTTTTCAGTTTGTGCCGCTCCGATAGTCATAGCTATTGCTTCTGGAGGAGGATATAAAGCATTAACCCTAAACAGTACATCTGGAAAAATTGCACAAATGTAAGTTGATTTGATGTCGCAAATTAATACATTTATTGATGTGAAATGATTGCCTTCTAAAATTCAGAGTTTTCTACTTCCAGGTGCTGGACTTCAAATCCTTACATTCACTACATAGTGAACATCGGCTACTATTCTATAGTTTTCGTCTTCACGACAGGAATCTTCATCATGATCGTCACTAAAGTCATTCAGGCCAGAAAAATAAAAGCAGCTGAGGTCAAGAGAATTACGTTCAGAAAGCAGCTGATGATGGTGTTGAGTTTGTTCCTGCTCTTCGGTCTGACGTGGTCCGTGGCGTTCTTCAGTTATGGAGCGATGCTCATTCCCTCATATTACATATTCACCGTGTTGAACTCATTACAGGGTGAGAAACAATCACATGCAGCAGTGCATTTGATATAATGCATATATATACATACACACATATATGTATATATATTTATTACACATATTTGAGCTATTATTTTATTAATTTAATTTAATCAGTTTTTTATGTTATTTTATTATTTAGATAAATTTGTAGTATTTGTGTTTATTGTTTTTTACTGAGTTGTTCTATTTATTTTGTTCACATCCTAAAAATTATGCAAATTACTTTGAAATGATCTGAAATGCATTAGTAACAATGTTTCTCTGATGCTTTTTTTTTTAGGGTTTTTCCTTTTCCTGTATTACTACCATATTCACAATGACGTTGGGGCTCATTTCTCTGATGATCCAGAAAGTATTCAGCATGACACCAACACATCCACTGCTGAATAGAATATTTATAATTAGAATAATTAAGACAGAAGGCCTTCTTTGTATCAGAATCTCAAACAGATTTCTCAAATTGATCCGTCGTTGTTTTTGTGTAAACTGTGTATTCACATCAAAATCAAGCTAAAAAACAACAAATAGACAAAAGTTGTTTAGGAAGGAATGTTTAAAATGATGATGCACAACACTGATCCTGTTTTACTAAACAAATTCACTTCTTCAGAATAAAAGCACATGTCCACACGCATTTGAATTCATACATTTGCATATTGTTATTTAATGAATATTGTTATATTGTAATACATCTAAAGATGCTGTTATCTCTGAATGACTAATAAAGCTAATAAAATCTCATTGTTCATCATGATAGACTTTCAGTGGCTCCAGAATTATTCATTCACTTCAGTCAAACTTGTAAATATATTATTGTTGTTGAATTTAGGTAATTAAAAAAAATGATATCTAAAGCCTTTAGAAAACACGATCTCAAGATTTCTCTAATAGGGCTCTGAAATGATGTCTTAACAAAAGCAGAATCTGCTGTGACTGATGATCATTTGTTGCTCTACATGCCAGATAAGCATGTTGCTTTAAAAAAATACATTTATCAACTTAATATCTAATGTAGAGTGTTATTTAGAGTGTTTAATTGTCTAATAATGTTGTGTTTGTGAGAAAAACGTTTAATCCAAGTCAATTCGACAGATCAGTGTTTCTGGACTGAAAGTAACTCAACAGTTTCAGGTAGATGAGAAATATACTGCTAACATTATCTGAGAAGAGATTTATTATCTGAGAGCACTCAAACTCATTGAGTTCATTTCTGTTTTTCTATTAGATATAAAATGGAAGTGTCTGAAAGTTCAAGAACCAACAGCACCTGTCAAACTAAATCTCTTTTTTATTTATAAATCATTATTCAAGAGTTCAAAGCTCTATCAGTACTTCAACAAATGTAGATGTTTTCTGTGGTTTCAGGACAATGCAGATCATGCAGTTGTAACATAAAACAGGAGAATTATGAGATCAGAATGAATGAACTGGTTGAAGGCATCAAACTGCGGTTGTTCACGAATGATACTTGTCTGCCATTAGTTCTGAGTTCATCAGGTGCGTGTCGTTCTGTTAATGTTTGAAATGTTGTTAAAGATTGTGATCTTTTTTTTTGTTGTTTTCAGTGCACACCAATCCCTACAGACCACAAGGGAACAAATCTGTTGTAAATGATTTAGGTTACCTGAGTGCAATTTCTGACTTCTCTCTTATCTGTAAGATAACTTTGTAGTAGGCTACACTTTTATCATACAATCAGTTTTAATATCTTTTGCGTTATATTCCTGCATGGTTCTGTAAATACTATGGGTAACACTTTACTAAAAGGGTTGTACATAAGACTGCCAGGACATACTCACCGTGTTGAACTCGTTTCAGGGTGAGAAACAATCACCCTGCAGTGCATCTCACTTAGTAGAATATTTCTGTTTTTCCCACAGTTTTAAATTATTTGAATTAACGCATTACTGATTTTGTTTAATTTTTTTCATAATGAATTTCATTTTTTTTTAAGAAATTAAATTTTTTATATTCAATTATTTCAATGTTTAGAAGGGATATTAAAAGAAGCTCTATGATTCGTTTGACCAAAAGTTTGATTATTTTTAGTCACAGATTCAGTCATGCAACTAATATATCTATATCTAACTATATCTTTATAACTTTACATTCATAACTAGTAAATTTACTAGTAATTTAAGCCAGAAGTCTTTGTTTGTGTCAGAGTTTCTTAATTTCTGATTTCTTAAACTGATATGTAATTGTTAAAGGGGAAACTGTGTATTCTCACCAAAATCAAGCTCAAAACAACACAAAGACAACAGTTACTTCTGAACGAGAAAGAACTGTTTCACATTATTGTATATTATAGCAACTGTCAATAAAGGATTAAATTATGCTTTCAAATCTCTGAATGAGCTGATATGACTGCTGTTAGACTTACTAAGCACTGCAAGCATCAGTGTGTGAGCATCTGTGTGTCAGGAATCAAACAGCACTGAACATTTCTTCAAAAATATAACACATATGAATGTTTAAACATAATTTCGAGAGGATCGCTGAAACGAGTAATCATACACAGCTGATGACCCTTCTCCTAATCATCCCTTGTTCATTCGCGCCCAATCAAGTCATTTCCCCTGCACTACAAATGCTCCCAGCTTTTCATTCC
>JAUCMT010000024.1:9112567-9130703 GCA_032357475.1 Enteromius thamalakanensis | reverse complement strand
TATGTACCGGTGTGTACTTACACTGTGATTACATACTAGATACACATCTAGTTACTATGAAAGTACACAGGTACTAGGGACACTTAATATAAAGTGGGACCTTTTATTTTTACTTTAAATCATGTAAACACATTGCATTACACCAAATGTATTTTTATTTATTTATTATTTTTTTAGTATCGTCATATGACCTCTTTAATTAGAGAGATGTTTATTTGCATTTGCGTTTCATTCAGATGTACCTCAAAAATAGAAAACATTGTGACTTTAAGCAACATATGAAAAATATGGTACCGTTTTCAGCCATATAAAACCCCGGTCTTGAAGCAAACCCAGCTGAAAACAGCATCTGCAGCACAAGCCAAGATATTAGCTTTTCGAGCCATTCATGCACATAAACTTGAGAGTAGCCAGAGGGATAAATCATTCATCACAATTGTTCATGTCAAACCTCTGAACTATTGCTGACCTTTTCTGAATTTTTTAAAAAGTGTGTGGTCATACTAATATTTGATCAGATGGCAGGCCAGCTCTTTACTTTTTTTTCCTTTCAACTGATTAACATATGTCATTATCAGATTGTTTTGTTTGCAGTGACCTGGATGTCTGCTTATGATTCATGGTCGTATGTGTGTGTGCTTTGTTTTTGTGCAAGGTTGAATGTTTGAGCACATATGCCACGCTCTACTCTTCATTGAATATGTTTGCTCCTGCAAAGACAAATTGGTGTCATTCAGCTCTCGGTGTGTTAGAGTCATAGTCAGATTCGGAGTGGCCACTAATTTACCTCCTCAAACATTGAAGAAGAAAGAGACGCTCATGAATAAAAGAGTAGGAGGGCAGATCAAATCGACTGGTATGCCACCTAAATCTCCTAGAATTCTGGACCACATGGCTCAAGCTTTTCCATGAATAAAACATGGAAGGGTATTGGGCTGAAAATAGGAAATGTTAATCTTTATGGATAGCATTGTGGGCTTCATCAAATCCTTCTCCGCCTTGCATAAAACATTTATAAGAGAGGTGGAGGCCAAGTGGAGGGGAAGGAAATTATCAGCATGAGAAAAAGATGCATCATTTGTGAAGCTGCCTGTTTAACCTTGATTTACCGCTGGGGCTTTTCTTAGCATGGGATCAAGTCCACAAAATAAGTGTACAGGATCCAGCTTTTCTGTGAAAAATAAATCTTGAAATCTAAAATTTGTAGCATATTAGTTTAGATCTACATACCGTTCATCCAAAATGTTAGCAAACTTTTATGTAGCTATATACATGTAAAATGTACTGTATTGTGGATCTAAAGTATTATGACTCATCTTACACACATTTGTGGGTGTGCCCAGATCCTTGTCCAATCAGATTTATCTAAATGGTGGTTCTCACGTAGGGGCCCCACAAAACTTTCAAAGGGGCTTCAAATGGTTTAAAATAAGACAAAACAATAAGCTCTAAAATCATCATCAAATCTTTTACTGAAAGTTTTTGTCATTTTTAGACCCATAAATTGTACATATTAGTACATAAAGGTACACATTAGTATTTAGAAAGTATGTATTAGCACCTTTTCAAAGACAACTTATGCATTGACCTTTAAAAAAGTTTTAGCTTTTTTGTCAGTGCAAAAATTGTTAACTTTATTACACAATTCAGGTCAAAAGTTTGCATCCCCCTTTTTAGAATCTGCAAACCAAAATACGCAGGATCCTACAAAATGCTTGCTATTGTTTATTTAGTAATGTCCTGAATCAGATACAGTATATCACCTAATAGGCATCAAGGCACGTCTGAATCCAAATTCTGCTTTACTTCCTGCCTCCCGAGGACACTCTTCTGATCGAATTTTGAAGGCAACATAGATGTTATCCTTTGTTTTCTTTAACATCCCACCATCCTGTGCATTCCATTCTGTAAAGGTTGAGGTAAAAAATAAAGATGGCATCTGAAAGTTGCATTTTAGTGGCCGGTTTGTGTGTAAATGTATTTCCTTTTGCACTTTTGATGTTATTTCTATTGTGAAATCAAAGCATTATACACACAATATCGAGAAGGTGTGTCTTACCAGAGCTGCACGTGTCATTTAAAAGTTTGCAAGGGTGCAAGGGGAAATTCAAAAGATTGTCTTATCTGTAAATGGATCTGTGCGTCCCTTATGGTTGTCTGACTTCAGAAGTGTGACATTTCAAGATCGTACGATTTGGACGAATGTTAAAAGTTAAGGCTGCCTACCTTGGTCCTGGTGTCTGCTGACGTCCCGCTACACTCTCCTGCATTCTTCATGTCTGCAAACTCCGTAAGTAACCGCCACCATTACACACTCATTACTTGCATTGCATTTACTTTTTTTTTTTTTATGGTGATGCAAATGTTATCTTTGATCTTGAAGACTAATCTTTAATATTTAAATAGTTTTTTTTTTATATGAAAAATGTTTATCCAATGTTTATTTTCCCTTTTTCTCTTTCTGCGGTCAAATTAATAAATGAATGTGGATAAGAATCTGCTATTGCAAAAATGTTAGATGACACGAATCATCATGGATCGCGCTTTCACGTTGAGTGAACTGAACTGGGTTAGTTGAATTTGACAGTATTAATGCTGTCTGGTGCCTGAAATTCTTTTTGAAAGTTGTTAATTTACAGTATGTTAGGGCGGCCACCAACGTAACTTCCAAGTCATTGGCTTCTAAGGTAATGAGGCAGCAAGTCAGCTGCATAGGCTTTTGGATGCAGCCATTGTCCACAAAAGAAAATAGCTGAATTTATGAAAAATCACCCAGTTCAAATGTTTACATCACCTTGACACTTAATACTGTTTTGTTAGCTAATATTCCATAGCTATGTTTTTGTTTTGCTTTTTAACAGAAGGTTTAAATGCTCATTGATGCTTCAGAAAGAAAGAAAAACAAAACAAACAAAAAAATCCTAATATCCCATTGATTGCATCAATATGAGACTACTCTTGTCTTGGTGCTTACGTCTACATTTTCATTTGCTTAATCCACTTACAGCTGCCTGTTGTTCAGTCTGCACTCAGGGGTGTATGTCTTGTCACTGATCTACTTCAAGCAGAAACCTCAGTAACTGTATAACATTAATAGTTTGGTTATATATGGGGTAAGCTAAATGATATGCTTAGTGAATAGTTTGAAGAGTTTGATAAGTCCTTATTTTTCTCATCTCCTTTACCCTGCTTGAGTATTGTTTCGACAAAATAACATACTGAGAAGGTACAACATTTGATTAAAAACTTACTTTGACCATTAAAGAAGCATGTTATCTGTAGTATGAATGCAGTCTGGACGTACTACAGTTTATTCGGCAAGCTGTCTACGACTGCCATTTATAACTCCTTCAGTGGCCTCAAGATATATTGTCCATCAAAGTCTCAGCAGAAGTAGTTCTGCTCTTTTGGTGTACTGTTTTTCTGTACTGTTTTAATTTGTTATATAGTAGGACAGTATGCATATTTGGATGCAGCTTTTGCCTTTTTTACAGTCTGCAAGCCTAACACACAATGGTTTCCATTTTTGTGGAGGCATTTCTTAAATTAATGGGATTTTATACTGTATTTTATAACCCACTTACCTTAAACTAACACCTACAGTAAATCTACCCCTTACAGAAAGCTTTCTGCTAAATTGTATTTCCAAAATACTTGATCCTATATAATTTATATAACCTTGTTTCCTCATGGGGACCTAAAAAAAAATACATTAGTACCAGGTACACTCACAAACACACACCTGTACAGCCTCATTTCTTCAGAAGCACTTCTACAGCTCTTCTCTTTAATCCTCTGTATATTTGTCTAGATGTCAGTGACCATCTGAAGAGTCTTCTCCTGGATCCAGAAGTGTCTGCTGACGTGGATGCAAGAAAGTCCTCCTTGACACTTATTGAAAATGGCAGTCTTCAGAGATTGTGCATCTGGGTCTCCACCACACACAGTGCTTCCCAATTATAGAGAGGGAATCAATTTGCAATTTTATTTGCTTGACCTCTGCAGATGTGGACAGCTATGTCAGGCATGAATAAATTGCTTTTTCCTTTGTCTGGGATCTCTATACCCGTGCCAAAGTGTATTATATCTTTTTCCTTGTATGGGTAAACTAATTTTCATTAGATGAAAACAGCTTTTGCATCTGTAATTGGCATACCTGCATAAGTGTGGCCTCTTAAAATGCAATAGTGGGACCTTACACCTCAGTTAGAGATCTGTGTTTGTCTCCTGCATGTTCAGATGTTTTTCTCATAAACCCAGCAGGGAATATTGTTCAGCTCAAACTCTTAACAAGGAATTGAATAGATTGGTTCGGAGTCTTAAGAAAAGCATCCAGGTAGGTAGTTGAGATCATATCCTTTCCTACCCCAATGGCTTAGCTTATCACTTGCTGTTACAGAGGAGATTATGGCTGTGCTCCTGAGTGTGTCAGAAATGGAGGCTGCAGGAAATATAGCCTATCAGTGTCGGACAGTTGTGTCGCTACAAGGAGCAAAGCTATTAGTTTAGCTACATTTCTCAGTTGGCTAATGATTTGGAACAGTTACTATTTGACACATACTACAGTGATGTGTTCAGTCAGTACATATTACCATGTCATATTATTTTTAAGGTTCATTGTTTTGGGAGTCTCCTACAATATTACATGCAGGCAAGGTCAAACAATGCTTTTATTTTCTAAAAATCTGCATTTAATATTATATAATTTCCAACTATTCTAACAATAGCAATTCTAAACCTCTCCAAACCCCTTCCTTCACTCTGATTGGTTAGATGCCTCAGTCTGTGGAGATTGGTAACAACAGGAAAAAAAAAACACTATTATACTTTATTTCGATACTAACTATAAGTTACTACATGTCAGATAAATCTCATTAATTTTCAACTACATGTCTACTAACTCTCAGAGTAGACTGTTAGGGTCGGTTTAAGGTTAGTAGAATAAGTTAAGATATACTTGTAAAGTTGCTGATAGTGTGTAGTGCTTTGTGGCCCCATCAAAATAAATTGTTAGAAGATATTAGGCAGACAGTCTAGTAATATTCTAATGACTACTAGTTGACGTACTGTACTTGAAAGTTACTTACTGTTAATCGAATATCTAAAATGGACTATCAAAATAAAGTGTTACACTTATCAACATAGTTTAATTTGATTCAAAATATAATCTAATGTTTATCATACTTACAGGTTGTGATTCAGTGAAACCAGCTGATCAAGTAAACTAAGCTGTCTTTCAACAGCAAGCGTTTTGTGAATATTGCATTGAACTACCAGATATTAGAGAAGCAGGTTTCGGTAAAATTATGTGTTTGAGTGCTGGCGTGTTTGTACCTAACCGGTCCATTTTGGTACCTAATAGGTACAAAAGTGTGCATTTATCTTTATTTCTGAGTACTATTATTAAAAATGCTAATAGTTAAACACTGATTCATATTTTTGAATGAACCATGATCCTTTTTTTTTAGGGTTTAATGATCAGAATGTTTTGAACAGCATGTACAACATTTATTTTAAGCACATTATAATAGCTTTTTTGTTTATATTTAATGTGTTCTTGCTGGATAAAATTATTCATATTTACAGTAAGTATTTTTGGTGGAGCTTGCTTAACACTTACTTCAATAAGTTAAAGAGCAATAACAGCAGTTATTGGACTGCATAGGAAAGCATATTTCAGCTGTGTTTGAGAGGTAATTATGCGTATGGATCTTGTGAATAATATATGCGTGATGAATGGTGGGTAATGACATGAATTCCGGAGAATGCCATGATATAAATCCTTACAGTCTTGCAGTAGAGGTGGTGTGAATGACATACCGGTACGACGTGACCCATGCCGCGTGAAAGGCAGTCATTACTGTGCATTGAGGTAAAATGCATGACATGTGAGTTATGTCAACGTTGACAGTGCATCATGCAGCTCATGAAAATAGCCTGTCAGCCACACTCACATGTGATGGAAATAACTACAGTCTTTGGTAAACATTTGCTGGCAATGGACATAATTACTAACATTTGGGGGGGTTAATAAACACTGAGTCAAAAAAAAAGAATTGCTAGACCAACATATGGGACGAGTAAAAAGTTGGAGGATGTAAA
This sequence comes from Enteromius thamalakanensis, assembly GCA_032357475.1. Taxonomy (NCBI): domain Eukaryota; kingdom Metazoa; phylum Chordata; class Actinopteri; order Cypriniformes; family Cyprinidae; genus Enteromius; species Enteromius thamalakanensis. Next base: position 9,124,601 of record JAUCMT010000024.1, on the reverse strand, counting down.
ACACAAGTTTCAGCCAAATGAATATCATGATTTAAAAGATCTTATTAGACTGAGAAGAACTGGACATGTGGACTTAACGTAGGAGAGTTAGATGTGTTTTTATAACACTGGATTGATTTGTTTATTTATTTCCTCTTGGAAGCTGTCTGACAGTGACAATGGCAGGGGTCTGGAGCTGGCGAATGAGTCATCGTCGCCATGGTGAACAGCTTAATAAGTCTGGCAGTGGCATTAGTGTGACATACAACTCAAATCACATCTCATCCTCTGCTCGGTGTGTGCTTTACAGGTCTGTGCCACGACACTCCTGCTGTTCCATTCTTTTGCAGGCCAGTCGGTTCAGAATCACTAGATGTACTCGTGTCATGACTGCCCAGAAATGGAAAACAAAATTTCCAGTCGTTTTCTACCCATGAACCAAAAGACATTTCTAGTGATTATCGAAAAAGACTTGATTTCTAGTGATTATCGTCGTAGAGCTTAGACTCTCTCTGCATTTAATAAATAAAGTTTAATTTTCAAGTCATTATACATTACTCTGTTGTTCTATTTGATAATGTTCAGTGCTTTGCTACAATCTTATTGTTAAAAGCGTTATATAAATAAATAAAAGGGACAAGATGAAAATTTAGCTTAAATCTTGTTTTTTTTTTTTTTTTCATTTTTTTGAACAAACAAAAAAAACGTTTCTGTGTATTTCATTTCAAATTGAAAAACAAATGATCACAACGTATACGCAGCAGAATGTTAAAAATGTTGCTACTTTTTTAACATTGATATTTCATATATATTTTTTAAATTATTAAATTACATTAAATGTAATGTTGTTGACATTTTTGCAGATTTATTAAAAAAGAAAAACTGAAGTATCACATGGTCCTAAGTATTCAGACACTTTGTTGTGACACTCATATATTAAACTCAGGTGCTGTCTATTTCTTCTGATCATCCTTAAGTTGGTTCTACACCTTTATTTGATTCCAGCTGTGTTTGATTATACTGATTGGACTTGATTAGGAAAGCCAAACACCTGTCCATGTAAGACCTTACAGCTCACAATGCATCTCAGAGCAAATGAGAATCATGAGGTCAAAGGAACTGTCTGAAGAGCTCAGAAACAGAGTTGTGGCAAGGCACAGATCTGGCCAAGGTTACAAAAAAGTGTCTGCTGCACTTAAGGTTCCTAAGAGCACAGTGGCCTCCATAATCCTTAAATGGAAGACGTTTGGGACGACCTAGAGCTGTCCGTCCGGCCAAACTAAGCATTTGGGGGAGAAGAGTCTTGGTGAGAGAGGTAGAGTAGAACTTAAAGATCAATGTGGCTGAGCTCCACAGATGCAGTTGGGAGATTGGAGAAAGTTGTACAAAGTCATCCCTCACTACAGCCCTCCACCAGTCTAAAAAACCACCTAAAAACCAACCTAAAAAAAAAAACACCTGAAGTACTCCAAGATGGTGAAAAATAAGATTATCTGGTCTGATTAAACCAAGATAGAAATTTTTGGCAGCATCATGCTGTGGGGGTGTTTTTTGTCTACAGGGACAGGACAACTGGTTGCAATTGAGGGAAAGATGAATGTGCCCAAGTACAGAGATTTCCTGGAAGAAAACCTTCTCCAGAGTGCTCAGGACCTCAGACTGGGGCGAAGTTTTACCTTTCAACAAGACAATGACCCTAAGCACACAGCTAAAATAACGAAGGAGTGGCTTTACAACAACTCTGGCCCAGCCAGAGCCCTGACTTAAACCTAATTGAGCATTTTTACAGAGACCTAAAAATGGCTGTCCACCAACGTTTACCATCAAACCTGACAGAACTGGAGAGGATCTGCAAGGAGGAATGGCAGAGGATCCCCAAATCCAGGTGTGAAAAACTTTTAGTCTTTCCTAAAAAGACTCATGGCTGTATTCAATCAAAAGGGTGTTTCTACTAAATACTGAGCAAAGGATCTGAATACTTAGGACTATGTGATATTTCAGTTTTTCTTTTATAATAAATCAGCAAAAATGTCAACAATTCTGTGTTTTTTCTGTCAATATGAGGGGTTGTGTGTACATTAATAACGAAAAAAATGAACTTAAATGATTTTAGCAAATGGCTGCAATATAACAAAGAGTGAAAATTTTAAGGGAGTTTGAATACTTTCCATACCCACTTTATATCTAAACAAAGTAAATAAGCCACTTCTACCCAAAAGTCGGTAGATGAATAAGCACTTAGGTGCTCAACGAATTAATAAGTTGCATTTAATACCAGCAGTATTGCTGAGCATTCCAAATATTTAATACCAATGTTCCTGCTTTAACGTATTCAAAAAACAAAAACTATTTTAAATAGTTTCCTTATTGTTCCTGTTAACTGCCTTAACAATTTAACAGTTCTGTTAAAAAGTAGGACATGCATGCTTCCTGATGGCCTTCAGTTTATCATTTACAAAAGACCAGGTTAGCAAACACAGCACTAACCGTAAAAGTACAACAAAAACATATCCATATCTGGATCCGTTTGTAGCGGACCTACCTGAAACTCTAGTAATTGACTATTTGAGTTGTTCACATTTCTTATCAGAAACCCAGTGTTAAGGAAGCCTTTCATGGTTTTTAAAGTCCTGCTGATGTGTTTATTTTAACCACATAACAGACATGATAGCTTGTGAAAATGTGTTTTATTGGTACCATATATCAACTGTCAATGGCAGACAAGAGGCAAAAATATATCTGTAAAACAACCACAAACAAAGGTGCTCTGAAAACACAGAAAAGAGCACACCTGCTTTATGGCCGATTTGAGAAATGAACCAGAAACAACACTGTATTTCACATATGGCATTGAAGAAATTTCGGATTTGTATGCCTTATAATGGTAACATTTAAATATAGTTTAGTCTTAGACATTTTAATAAGTCAGTGGAAGCCTTACAATGGAGTGCCCTCTGGTGTTTTAAAACCTAATACACTAATCTCAAAGGGGCTTCTTGGAATTATTGATCCGATTATGTTTAATTATCCAAATTTTAATAAGAAATCTTAAGGATTTATTCAAGGGCTTATATATCATCTTAGGATAAGGAAAAACAAAAAGTGAAATAATGTACAAAGGCAACATCAAATACACAGCAACAAGTATCGTCTCGATATAATGCAATGGCAAAGACTTTAAAAAAATAAATACATTGTACATTGACTTAAACTATAATCTACCTTCTTGTGGAAAAGGTAGTTGTACCTTTAATGAATCTAGAAACAATTTGAAATGAGAGGTTCAGCTTTACTTTTGACATATTACGAGGGGTGAAGGGCACAGGGGTCCTAAGAAGAGTAAATAGAATTACACTTATACAGAACTTGCCTACAATCTTAAATATACAATCACAAATACACAAACGAAATGAAAAAAACAAACCAAAAAAATAAAAAATAAAAACATTATATAAATGTGTCGATTAAAGGATCTTGCTCCTTGGTCTGTAGCATCGGGTAAGAAAAAACAATGGCTGGCATACTAATTTGATGTTTTCCCTAGACTTTCAAAGCAAACTAATAATCATTGTGAACGACAGGCATTGAGCTTGGCTTGTTCTTTTCAATAGGCTAAAAATCTCTAGGAAACAAAATGTTCATAGCTACGGTCTCAGGACAAAATGTGCCACTAACAGTGTAGGATTTAGATCCTGCGAACAATGAGACTGTTACAGCTGCGATGGCTAATGTCTGATACATGCAGTTCCCAGACATACATGCTATGAACATGTAATCTCATTTTCAAAGATGATTAAAACAGAACAAAGACAGATAGGTGTAAAGCTTAGAGCAAAGTAGCATCTACTTACAATAATATTGATAACAGTAACAATACAAAATTTGTTATTTTACATTTTGAGATTGACAGCGTTTTCCAGTTAAAGATTATCAGTTTTTTTTGTTTTAATAAGAACAAAATTCATCATAATCATTTTTTAAGAAAAATAGATCCAAAATACAGTGACAAGAGTGCAAAGGATATTTAGAGTTTTTGTTTGCTTGCTTATTTTTTATACTTTAGAAATCGTTATAAAAAAAATTAAAAAAGAACAAGAAACTGAACAGAATGCAAACAATTAAAAAACAAACAAAAAAATCAAACACTTCTTTTGAGTCTGGCGTAATGGTCAGGGCAAGCTCTCGGTGACCATTTCGGGCATGACCAAACTCAAGAACCTCGATGCTTTACACTTTATTTAGTTTTACTTAAAAGGACTTTACGTAGTGGTTCTCAACTCCGGTCCTCAAGCTCCGGAACTGTACAGGTTTTTGTTCCAACCAGGTCCTACAAAACAAATAATTGAGTTTTTAAAAATGGAGCTTTGGGTTTGAATCTGAGGTGCACACAATGGTCATATCACTAAACGGTCAGATAAAAAGTGATCCTTTCCTGTCAAGTGAGCACAACAGAAACGGCCATGCGTGTCAAAGCACAGCACGCACAGAGAGACCCGAGGTTGGAACAATAACCCACAGCCTGATCGCTAAGCCTGATCGAGACACAGAAACGGACGGTGTTGGAAAACGACTCTCAAAAGAAACCAAAGAATCAACAAAACGGAACGTCTGGCGGCGACAGAGGAGGAGGATGTGGAGAGCCAATTCTGGCGTGGCCAATTGAGGACTCGTCAAGGCAGAAGTCTTGCGAGCGAGGGGTCCTCGAGCCTTTCGCTAGCCCCTAACACTTCTACTGCGATGACTGGGAGGTGGGGTTGTCATTTTTGCTCTCCTGGCTGGAGGGAGCTTTGCTGTTCCAGGGGCTGTTGGTGCCCAGGGCGGGGGAACTGTTGAAACTGTCCTCGTCGTCGATGCCATTGGCCGCATCAAACTGTGTGTTCTCCAGCCGTGTGATGAGCCGCTCATCCTCGTCCCCGAATTCCCCTCCCATCAGAGTGGGCTCTCCCACCACCATCACATCCTGCAGGGGACAGGAAGGGGCGCAAACATTATCCCCGCAACCCGGGGGTGCTCCGTAGGGGGACGCGGTAGCTTTCTACACCACATCGCAACTGCAGAAGGCACTGAGGAACTACACCTCCACTATTCTGCCCACTACAAGCCCAAATCAGCAGTGCTGTATGTGAAAAGGCTACGTTCACCATGCTGAACACTAAATAGCTCTGCCATGGTGGGCATCCCGGATCCTTGAGTGCTGCATGGGTTCATTCCACCTCGGGTCTCTAGTGTTGGCTGCATCTCTGGAGCTCAAAACACCCAACAGACTGACAAAAAGCACAAAAACCCCACAGACCTGCGGCCCTAAAGGACCAGGGACTGCCCAGCATTGGATCATGTCCACTTGTCTCTATGTTGGGTCTGTCTTCCTACTATGAGGCATAACTTGAATGCAAGCATTGGTCCACCCTCCTCCCGCTAAACCCGACTCTGACCCATAGCTCAAAATTGACATCAAAATGAGATGCTTACAGGTACCTGGCTGGAGAGCGCAAAATTGCTGGCTGGACTTTTCTTTTTACTGTTGCTGTTGTTGTTGTTGTTGCCCCCTCCAGAACTCATGGTGCTGCCGCCGGACATTTTTCGTTTCCTCCGCTTGTTGGGGGCTTGTCTTGCTGGCTCGGCTGGACAAAGTGCAAAGGGAGATATCTGAGACTAAGGTGGGACACTGCTGGATGTTTGACAATGATATGAAAAGTCGCCCATTTCTCACCTGGTGGGGCCACCATTCGCTGCCATTTCTGAAACAGACAGGTTTTGAGGCAGTCTCTTGGGCTGAGACTGTATGTTTTGTGTCTGGACATCAGCTCCTGCATGGGCTCCAGGATTACACAAAGCTGTGTAGAAAAAAAAAAAGAAATGTTAATGTTTTTAATTCATATCGACCATTCTGTAGACAGATGGAAATAAACTTACTCGGAGGTAGTTCAGCGTAGAGTTAGATAAGCCACATCTTGTAATGTTTTTTGATAGCTGGTCAAGCATTTGGGGGTCTTGGGCCTGTTGAGGAAGAAGTTTAGTAAATCAACAAAAATTGTATAGACATGGTTTTTGTCCATGATTTACCAAAGACAACACAAATTATGCTAAAGACATCTATTGAAACTACAATGTGGGTCAATAAAAAAAAAACATTTGTGTTTTTAAAACTATAAAGTAAAACAAAAAAAGCAGCTGAAAAACTGCTGAAATTAACTAGTAAATCATACTAGAAAAGCGTCTGAATGAATGGCAAAATTACAGTTTAAAAATTTTAGGCTGGTAGAATTTGTAAAGTCTTTATTTATTCAAGCAATAGCTTGAAATTTTCAGCAAAAGCTAAATTTTCAGCAGCCATTAAGCCATCTGGTTTTTAGTGTCACATGGTCCTTCAGAAATAATTTGGTGCTCATTAAACATCAGCAATGTTGAAAAGTTGTGCTGCTTAATATTTTTGTGAAAACCATGATACCTTTTTTCCAGGATTTATTGATAAATTCAATCTGTTTGTACCATAAATCATTATGAATGTATCCTTGATAAATAAAAGTATTAATTTCTTTAAAAAATAAAAACAACATCATCCTGACCCTAGACATTTAAAAAGTTGTGTAAATATATAATTGGGTAGAGGGGTCTAGAACAAATCCATAAGGACTGTCAATATTAAATGATGTGAATAAATGATGTAGCAACAAAGATTTGAAAACTGTACAAATGAATATCCCAAACTCACATGCATTGCAAGGATGCTCCTCGGCACGACTTCTCTGTGCTGTCTGATGCTGAAATGCCATGTCTTTATACGCATCATGTCATCAAACATAAACTCGAGGTACAATCTTCCCTCCACACACACCTGAGGAGATGGAAGTTACTCAGTTACATATACAAAAGGCAATAGTGGAGGTGGCCTGCTATAATCTTAATTATTATGTTCTTAATGCAGAGCTTAATTAATGGAAGTACTTTGAATTCCATTTAAGATCGCAACAAGAGTTAGTGTATGCCTTCTCTGACACCACATTCACTTTGAAAAAGTAATGAACGGGCAACACATGAAGGCTATTTTTAGGATTTATTTCTGCCAACAAATTTTGCATAAAGTGTGGTGTGACGTACAATTGTATTCACACCAAACAAAGGATATGCTTAGTTAATGTTTTTAAACTGTGGCATTTAAGGCAAGAGAAAATGATACCTGTGTGAACATGGGTTTGCCGTTCTGTGTAACCATGGTGCACTGATCACAGTCCAGGGACACAAAATTATTGTGGAAAGACTCCTTGGGATGTTTCAGGACATAGAAGAGTTCAGTGGCCCCTCCCTCAAAAATACTCCTGAAGTATCGAGGGATCAACGTCCTACCAATAGCTAGAAATAGGATTCAATTTTTGTATTTAGATACAGTGGCGAAAACAGGATATGAATGTATTTCCTTATGTCCGTCTATATTTGATGATTCATGGTCAAATTCAAAAGCAAACATTAAAATCCCTGAAGCGACTTTACAAAAGAGGACATTACTATATCGTTTGGGCCCATCTTCCAGACAGAAGGTGATCGTCAGCATTGCATCGTCTTCGAAAAATTCAGTAGTGAACGCATCCCACCACAAATTGTCACAGTCCTGCTGAGAAAGCACAATAAAAATACTATTCACCTATAATCTTAATTAAAATAAACTTGCATTTGCTAAATAAGCAGCAAGTACACCCCATGATTTGGCATGATTTGCATGCACGCAATGAAAATAAGATTGCCGTTACTCCCTTTTTACATTTGTGTACCATGAATGTTGAGGAATTTATTTTTTTGTTACCTCTGTCCAATTCTGTAGTCTTTTGTTGAGCTCAAATATTCTGTAGTCTGTTTGATTTCCATACGGTGTGTGCCTCCTGTAACATAAAATTATTATAAAGCTACTGAGCGTACACCACTTAAACATTTGGAGCCAGAAAGATTAACTCCTTCAAAACTCCTTGAGTAGCAAATCAGCATATTGAAATAATTTTTAAAGATCATGTAACACCAAAGACTGAAGCATCTCAGTAATATATTTTAAAATAATGATTCTTTATGTTGTAATAATAGTGCGTAGTAAATGGTGAGTATAGGAAAAGACTTTTAAAAAACATATTCACCACATATCTTTGAGCAATAATAAATGTGTACATCACTTATAATCATATAACACATAAATGTATACTTTTCTCAACAAAATAACCAAAAAATATAAGTGAATAGTATTTCAACAGGCAGACCAGAGTTTGAAAGGCTTGTAGTAGTTAATATTCAGCTAAAGCAAAAGCTATTTGTTTTAGTACATCCACTTTATATTGCACCCTGCTGTCTGTCTCTTGAAAATAAGCTGCTGTAGACAAAAAAAATGTCAACGGCCAAATAAGTACGTACCCTATTCCAGGCTCCATGTATGAGGGGGGATACATCGGCGTTGGACTGCAATATAAAGAGCATTATGAAGACCTTAACATTAGAACTTTCATATTAAGTATCTAGTGTATTATTAGTTTACTATGGATAGATGTTAGCTAGATGCCAAACAACTACTATTTAAGACTAGAAAATGACCACACACACAGAGACACACAATACAAACACGTTTAGTCTTCCTCATTATGTAAAATAATAATCACAAGTCTCACCCCACATCTCTATCCAGCATTGCGCCTGGGTGAAATGGAGGGAAGGCACTACCGTTGGGGGGTTCCTTTGGGGAGTACAGCTTGAACGACTTGGACGAACAGCCTAGATAATGAAAGATAACACCAGTCAGACATAAAAGACTGTACTTTTAGATTTAAAGTCCATTCACATAATGTACAGACAGGCCTACAAACTAGAGTCCTGATGCATTTAATGCAACTCTAGGTAAACAAGTCAGGTCTATTTTTGGCCTCACGTCTCCATCACACCATTTTGTTTAATATATAAGGCGGCTTGAGTTATTTATGCCCACTGTCTAGCCTTGGAAGTAGCTTTGTGTAAAGCATGCTGATCTGCAAGGAAATGGTATCTTTAATATTGAATATCTCTCTGAAATAATAAAGATGATAAATACATATTTTTACAATTGATAGCCCCCCCACACCCTGGTCAGCAAAGACCATCACATGACATTGCGTTGATTTCCCTGTAGCTTATGACAGCCCATCCCCCATCCCGTATAATGGATTCACGTAACTCCAGTTAGCCCTGCTGTGTAATTCATTTAAACTGAAACAGCAAGCTAAAAGCAACAACCCAAAAACATGCGAAACAACCACTAATCTAATGCAACGCCCATTTGGTATTTTAATGCAACATTATACATTAATTGCACTTCACGATTTGTGTCACCACAAATTAATACTATGCAATAACAATAAAAAGGAATGGCATTTCTAAAGAATAATTAAATAATTTGAAATAGCATAAAACAGCAAACATGTATATTCACTATAGAAATACAAGTAACCTCTCACAATAATACATTCTCTAATATTTCCAAATTTTGCATGACAGTAAACTGGAAAAACGATGCATGATCACACAGATCTATCATCACACTTGTCTGATACACCATCCCGCTATGTCTGTGTGATTTTTAGTAAACAGCATAGTTAAAATAACTAATACAAGTCATGTACACAATTTTTCCCGACTACTTTATTTACATCGGAGCTGCTTATTTGTTTTAAGAACGGCACTGTTCGACACTGAATGTACCAAAACAAATTTTATAATGCTATTTACACCCAATTAAAAAGAAAATCAATTTCAATCCAAAACGACTCTTATTTAAAACTCTTGATTTTGCAATGGGCTGCATTGAATGCATATTCACACAGATTAAGGATTCTTGATCCTCATTTCTCTGTTGTTGGGGAAAACATTTGCGCTAAGCTACTACACTAAAGGTGTAACCACACTTCCTAATACATTTCATTAAAAAGTGCACTGAACTACTTTTAAAAGACACGTGACGTCATTCAAAACACGCACCGCCGATTGATTTTTAGCAAACTATTCCGAGTAAGCCTCTATATTTGTGTACTATAACGACAAACTTAATAGCCTAGCTTAGCCAGGCCTGGCTAGGAACACAGGCGAGGCCCGCACAGGTTCGCGGATTATCCCAACAACGTAAACAGCATCACCATGGCGACACAATTCAACGCGTTTATTTTCACGTTTCCTCGCTTTAAAACGAAACGCTGTTATGAATTAGAGTTGCACTGAAGCTCAAGCGCACCTGCAGGAATCCAAGCCGGAATTCGACGCTCTCTCTCCCCGGTGCTCCCTGATTATAATCCCGCTCTGTCGGTGGCTGTTCTTAAAGCGAGGTGAGCTAAAACATCTGCCCCTTCAAACCATGGTGGATGTGAAAAGGAGTTGCAAAATGCAGCTTCAGCGCTGGTATTGTAACGTTAGACCGTGTTAAACGGGAACCGGACACAAGGGGGTAACGAGGAAAAGTGCTCGTGCGACCCTTTGTTCCTGCTCATGAACAATAGTACAGGCCCTTCTTTCTCTCCGTGCAACCCCCCTCAACACTCCCTGCTCTGCTGGAGCATCAACCCCTCGCGTTCCCCTCCAATCAAACCCACCCCTCCCCCAGACACTCTACCGCTGCCCGCACCCTCAGAGCATACTGTAAATGTGTCAAGAAACAAGAAAACACTTTAGAGTTGACTACAGTTAAACCTGAACAAATAAATAGCTAATAATAAACTAGCACATGAGAGAGAGTGATTTGTTTACATATCTTTTGGAGACCATGCTGGTGATATGCTATCTAAAATGATTAATTTAAGGTTAGTTTGCACTCAAACTAAATAGTAGCCTAAATTTTAAAAAGTTAATAAATAAATAAACAATAGAGCATTATAAACTTTGCAAGTGAATATATATATATATCTTATGTAGATTATAATATGCATGAACAAATAAAACACAAAAAACACCAATGTATATTTTAAAAATATATATTAAAATATAATTACAAGAAATATGAAGCATATATTTTTTTTAATATAGGCTACAGGAAACACAATTAGTATATTTAAATCTCTTTAACTTTACAGAACCTGACTATATATTGCACCTTCAGTTAATACTTACATTGCAACCTACATTGTATTCAGTCTTTATACTACCTCATATTTGCGCTAGTTGCCATACAGTGTGATGTATATACACAAATATATATATATATATATATTAGTTATAAATATGTGTATATATTCTGTATTTGAACTTTCTGGTTAGATGCTAACTGCATTTCATTGGCTATGTACTTGTACTCTGCACAATGACAATAACGTTTAATCTAATCTAATCTAATCTAATCTAATCTAATATTAATAATGTTAATCTGTTTTATGTTTGAATTTGCCCATTATTGTCCCAACTGAAGTCATTTGGAGCTTTGAATCGAGAGCTGTGAATTTGTTACAAAACCTAATTTATAGAATTGATCTGGTTTAACTTATTTGCTTCAATAAAACATTATAACCAAAATTTGACTGTGAAATCATTAGCTAACTACATTAGCCCTTATGTTTGAATAGACATGCTCGGACAAGACTATCAGAATGCATTGGAAACGTGTTATTTAGAATTGATAGATGTTTAAATGTGGGTGGTTTACCAGGACACGCATTTGTATAATGATACATGACAAAGTGATATATCTCAGTTGTGTAGATCCAGTACAAGCAATAATCAAACAATCAAAACTACAGGCAGGTGTTAGAGTGGTTATGAAAGTAAACTCTCCAGAGAGGGATCTCCTGGAACAGCAAAATGACTTTTCCTATCATTTCTTTTATGTTCCACAAAATACAGAAAGGCAGGCATACAATTAAATGATACAGCAAATTGATTTTTGGATCAAATGTCTCTTTCAGAATGGTTAAGAGCATTCAAGAGAGAGACTTTACTAAAGACCTACTGTATATTAAATTGGCTTTGGGCCAATCAGCCAGGGGCGGATCTAGCGGGGTGGCAGGGGGTGGCAATTGCCACCCTAAGAAAAAGCCTTGCCACCCCATTTGCCACCCCAGCACTAGTGTCC
>JAUCMT010000024.1:9087432-9103462 GCA_032357475.1 Enteromius thamalakanensis | reverse complement strand
CTCTCTCTCTCTCTCTCTCTCTCTCTCTCTCTCTCTCTCTCTCTCTCTCTCTCTCTCTCTCTCTCTCTCTCCCTCTCCTTCTTTCTTTCTCTCTCTTCACTTCCCTTACTCTTTATAGATAGTTTTGTAGAGGATAGATCGCCAGAGGCCATGGGCAAAGGACAGCTGTGTCATTTACCTGCATTCTCCCTTTCCACCCAAAGGAGAAAAAAAAAAAAAAAAAGCTGCTTTTTCCATATTTGCTACAAACGCCCTCACACAGACATCAAACGGAACTTATATTTGGAAGTGCGGGAACGAAATGGTAAGGTCTTTAATCACTTCCCCTGTGCACTCACAAGTCTTCATGAGCCGCTCTGGGCTGAGCGGTAGCAGTTTGTTTTTATTTTCTATCACTTGCTCATTTTGGTCTTTTTTTTTTAAATCCATCTCTGATCTTTAACTTCATTTAAAACCTTTTAGACATATGAATCTTTTTGTGTCTGTGGGAGTTCACACAGGTGGAGGAGCTTACCTGATGAAAAATCAGAATAGAGAACTACCAGGACTCTAGGATTTTGTTCTTGACAATGTTAGATTTGCTTCCTCGAAAAAGCTTAAAATTATAATGATCTTCTGGGTTTTAGGAAATCACTAGTTAGCGGCTAAAATCATGCGTTTTGTCTCTTACTTAAAGGGACATGCCACCCAAAAAATGACAATTGTCATTAATTACCTTCATGTTGTTTCAAACCTGTAACACCTTTGTTTATCTTTGAAACAACACAAATCTGACCGTGCATAGATGGCAATTACAACTACCATGTTCAAGGCCCAGAAAAGTATTAAGTCCATTAAAATAAGTCCATGTGACATCAGTTTGTACATTGTAGCTTCATAAAATTATGGTTGAACTAGTGATCTCTAATGGACTATTTTAACAGTGCTGCCTTTCTGGGCCTTGAACTTTTCAATGACTGAAGTCATCTATAATAAAAATGTAACTTGTAATAACTTTAATGTAATTAACTTCTTTAGATGTAGTCTTTATCTCTGCATGTCTCGAGAGTTCAGACAGAGGCTGACCCAGATGTGTTGAAGTGGGTCAGGGGAGTGTCTGGGCCTTGTTCAGGAGGCGGACGGTGAGATGTGTGGGATACTGAGAGGGGTTGGGGGTTCTGTGCCCTGATTAAAGCAAATTTGGAATGGGAATTGTGGGACATCCCTTGTGCTTTAGTTTCCGCTGCCTCTCCCAGCATCTGACATACTATATGCTTCCATATTAATCAGGGTCTTTCCATCACACAACCTTTAAAGGTGAAATGTGTAATTTCTGTGCTAGTAGCATCACCAAACAAAACTGTGAAAGTAATGGGTGCTTTCAGACAGGTTATCCCACCACTTATCAGACACGCAGACAAGGTACAGTCACATTAGTAGAATTTTGGGGACATAAAAAATGGTCCATTTGTGTACTGTCCCACAAGCAGCTTTCACACAGAGGTCGCTTTCAAACCAAGCAGCATTTTGTTGGTCAATCGCACCGGTTTTCAATGAAATGACTGAATTTTGCTCACAAATTGCAGAAACAATGGTAAATGTGACTGTATTTTTTTAATATATATTTCAGGGAAATCAACCTAAGGATTTCTTTATTGCTTTCTTTTTTGTAAATGTATGAAGTATTTATTATCAAGAGTTCAAATGCAAAAGCCTCTAAAAATCTTTTTGGTCAAAAATGGAATGATGATACTCACTTAATGTTAGACATTATGTAAATATTGTAATAATTGGAGGTAGCGCAAGCTTCTTTAATATGCTATTAACATTTCTTCTGTCCATTTTTGTCAGTTCATTAGGTGGCTATTTTTAAAATAGCTCATGTCATTGGCTGTCCAGTGAGAAACCAAGCATTTACTTTGTCATCTCTGTAACCTCACACCCCTTGTCAGCCCATCTCCCATCATGCAACGCTCTCAGATAGCGAATGCTATGGGCAAGCGGCTCTTGATGCTGTCATCTGTCTCTCCTGTCTTTCCTCATCCTCTGCTTTCCTTTCTTCTAACAACACACTCGTCCATTTCTTCCCTATTCCACTCTGGGGGCCGATCTCACTGGTGGGATTTAGTTTATCTGACAGTCTTCTGTGATTGTTGCCTCCTCTCATTATAAAGTAACCCTGGTCCAGCTCAGTCCTGCCATAGTCCTCTTCCTGCCAGGAAACCAGTGGTACTGTATAGGTGCCTCAGTTGAGGGGAAGGTATCTCAAAATGCAACAAACCAAGGCATGCTTTAAATTGTCATGTACTTTTTATGTGGTGATTTTGAGTTCTGCATGTCTCAAATGCCTCACTTCCATCTTGAACGGACAGTTCATGCAAAAATAAACCGTCACCGTCAAGAAGAAAGCCATGCATGTTTGAAACAACAAATCCTTACAAAATTTGAGTGAGCTATTCCTTTATGGTGATTTTGTAGCATTCTTGCATCTGAAAGTATTAAAAAATAGTTCATATAAATACTGTAGAATTATGCTGTATATTTTTTAGCCATACAATGGCTTTATACAAACTCTCTCAAACTTTTAGAAGTCATTTACGTTCTCTTATATTCAGATGTTGAGTTAGGGTTTATCGTGCTAAGTTTAACATCGATGATGCCAAATACCACTGGTTCTCAAAAAGCTAACATATGGCTTTGGAAAAATTAAGCACATTTAGCTTTTAGTAATACAGGTTTGGAATGACATTTTGTGTGAACTGTCCTTTTGAGAAATAAAATAAAAAATTTAAATCATTCATCAGTTTGGGTACTTGTTTATTTAAAGAGGCTGTGAAGAGCTTATTCAGGTAGAAACCGTGCCAAATCCTTCTTGTCCCATTCTATCCTGCCTGCTTCTCTGTTAACCTTCAATAGACCTTCTCGCTCTTCTTATTCCAAATACATTTGCTTTGCCACATTAATAACTTTGATGAAAGAGAACAGTTAAAATACTTAAAAGTACATATCTGGCTGTTGAGGTGTGATGTCACACCATCCAATGATTTTACAGGTGCACTCGCATTGTTATTGTGTTTATCTCGTTCATATGAACAAAATGAATGACTCTTTTCCCCCTTTTTTTGTCTTAAGCAATGGCTCTGACAATTATATGATTTAGTATTTTTTTCCCATCACACTCTGGTAGTTTTCTTATGTACGTTCAATAGAACAGAATTACATTAACATGAAAAGGCAACAAAGTAATCAATGAGCTTGTATCTTCCTTACGGCCTCGATATATCTGTCTATAGCTGATATTTATCATGCATACCCACTTCAACTGTATCAGCAGGCAATAATGACTGTGCTTTCCATTTTATTTATTACACAGCTAATGTCTATAAGGGGAAATGTATTGACGTACAGTATGTTTCCAATCTCAAAATCCTTTAGAATCACCATACTGTACAAGAAAAGCAGCTGCAGCTGCAGCACCTGGATAAACTAGTTTAAACAAGTGCAATTTTGTGTTTTAACCACACCAGAATCTGTTTTGGTATGCCCCTTTGAGTGAGCCTGTCAAATATGGTCACCCATGTTGTTGCTGTCAAGTAATTACTGCGGTTAGAGTAAATGTGGCATTTTAGTAAATGGTTTGTGTCCGGCCCGGTGCCCAGTCCGAGTCTGCCGAGACGTGCCGAAACAGATTGAGCAGGCCAGGTAGTCCATGACATCCTGTTAAAAACGCTCAGCGTATCCAAACGGCCCCGCGGACATCAAACCTCGCCAAGCTGTTCCCACGGCCCTATGCTGCCCGCCTGTCAACTCATGCCAGACCAGCGCCGGCCAAGTCCAACACGGCCATGTGGGTGAGTGTGAGTGAGAGAGGCCTATATTAACTTACCCGCAGCCCGTTGTGTGGGAGCCGCGAGCGGGTGAGGTCAGGCCTCGTGTGAGGCCTGCAGGGAGGGGGAACCGGACCTGGTTTGGCTGGTCTCTAAACAGCCCCAGGCCCAACGAGAAGAAAATGGCCAGTGAGCTATAGACTGGACTGTGTTTACTCAGGACTTTGTGGGTTTTGGAATGGAGAAAGAGAGATACGGTGAAAGAAAAAGAGCGACTTGGCCCCTGACTGCGCTGGGTAGTTAAACATCCCCAGGCTGGGATTGTGGTGAGGGCAGCTGGACTGCGGCAAGCTATAGAAGAAGAGAGAGGAGGCCCTGCGCACATGTGGCTTTTACATCAGTCTCTCTTTCTCATTCTCTCCAACTCCTCCTCTCTTGCCCTATCTCTCCTGAGAGGCCCTTTCTGTTCTTCTGAACTCCCCTGACCTTGTGGTTTGCATCCCTTGCCACCCACATTGGCATGCTGTTCGACTTTGATATGATTCCAGGCCCAGGGGTAAAACAGAACGGCTGGAGCTGGCTCACCGCTGCCCATTGCTTGCATGTGCCCGTGTACGTCGCTCAGGTGTGCAAAACATACCTGCCCATCTCTGAAAACAGATTTAACCTGCTCTCCATGGGCTTCCTCCAGTTTCCAGTAGCTACATAACACAAAAAAATGAGAGGTAATAACCACCACCAGAATGAAAGTACAACCTGGCTTTGTATATTAAAGCGATCTGGAGCGCTCGGCTAACGAAATACTGTATGCTAAACTCGAGCAAGATGAAGCGGCTCATAGAAGTAACTTATTAAATAACAGCCAGCTAATTACTTTGTCTTCCCATTGTCCTGCTGCTATACGTGTTATTGAGTGTTTTATGTATCTTAGAGTAATGAGGAAGACAAGCCTGGCACCTGCACTGTGTAATTAAACATATAAATTCTCCCCTCGCAGAATTATTTGTGGTCATGGGCTGATTTATATGGCTCGGTAAACTGCAACGTTGAGCTTATTTTCTTTCCCTGAAAGGGCTTAAAAAAGGAACCCCATCCATCAGCTACCTTTGCCAGAATAAGCTTTGCTAAAAGTTGACTATATATAAGAAATACATGTTTCTCTCTTTTTTTTTTTTTTTTTTTGTTCTTGCCCTACTCCAAGCCATGTTCAATCTACCAGGCATTTTTCCTTTGGGGAACACAGGTAAATATGTATTTCTGGAGCACAAATTAGTTTTATGTTCGGATAATCGGATTGATGGCGCTATCATTTTAGCACTGATTATTTGCATAACTTTGGAGGCCATATGTTTCTGTTGATGACAATCGTTATAAGAGAGAAATATATATATATTAGAGAGAGAGCGAGAGAGAGAGAGAGAGAGAGAGAGAGAGAAAATAAAAGTTTTGAAAAGCAGTCGGACACGGAAAGTTGGCCATGCAATATCTTGCTTAGAAAAAAGAGCATGGAAGAAAATTAACCGTTTTTGTGTCTTGATCACTTTTTGGGTCGCTTTTTTATTTTATTTTTTTGTCAGTTCAAACTTTTAGCAGTGACTTATGTGTCTTGCGGCTGTTCACCTGGGAGGGACTGTGCGCCTTTTGAAGATTGCATACTCTACAGTTTATTATTTATTCTTTCAGGCGGATTATAAATTGATAAAATCTTAATGATATGGAGAAGCTCTGGGGTGTGGAGAGTGTACTACTAAGGGACCTTACTTCACACTTGCGTTAATATGTGTGTCAGCCCCTGTAGTCCACATAGCATTTCTGATAAGCAGCAACAAACATTGTCTTTGTTGTAACATATTTTCCGTTCATCTGAGGTTTCCCCCGTCGCTGCAGTCTCTCAATAACTACCTTCATGTTTAGTCTTCATTTCATTTATTTATTTATTTATTTTTGTTCCTCTGTGAAATGAGAGCTTTATTCGGAGTTCTTCCATCAATTTTAGTTCCGGCGGCTTTGTAAATATTTGGTTCTCGAGGTTTAATAAGTAGTAAATGATGAAAATCACATTTAGAGATGGTAATCTCCAGTAACTGAAGGGGGAGGTAATGCAGAGATGATGATTTTTCTATTTTGTCTCTGAATATTTTTAGAGTTATTATTGTGCCAATGTTACTGCGAGGGAGTGTTGGTATAAAAAAAAAGAAAAAGAAAAGGAAAAAAATACAACTGCCACGAGCTCCCTACCAAGAGACAAACCATCTCACATGTGCAACTGTCATTCTCATAGAGCATATGTGTGCATGCGATTTGATGTTTTTTGCATGTGTGTTTGCGCGTGTGTGTGACACTGTGAGTGAGAGTGAAAACTATGGCAGATCAGGATGTTTAGTGCTTTGTCTGTTTGTGTCTGTGTTCTATTCATAGAATAACACTACAGTAATAATACCACTATTAATAATAAAAGAAGGTTTTTTTTTACATTTTATACAGACACACACACAAAAACACACACATTTGTTAGTGAACTGTGGGACTTTACATAGTTATGACTTTTAAACTGACCAGTATTTTATCCCCTAACCCAACCCTAAACCTACCCATTAACAAAAAAACTGTTTGTATTGTTACACTTTCCAATAAACATCATTTACTATTTTAAAGTTGTTTTTCTCCCTGATTGTAGCATGAACAAGTGTGTGTGTGTGTGTGTGTTTAATCAACAAAGAAACAGTTATTAATATTACTATCATATTTAGCAATATTATAATTGTTTAATTTTTAATTAAATATTTTATATTAAATTGTATATCATCATTACCTTTAGATAACATTTGACTCCATCTAGCAGCACTGTTAAAAAAATATTTAGAAAATCTTTTTTATGATTAATTTATTTAGAGAAATTGTTGAATTATAACCAGCAATAAGTAGTTAAACAGCCAAACAAAGTGTTGTTGTACTAAATATAAGCACTGTTGAAATGCTGCAAGACATTTAGAGGACTGGACCTAATTCTTTTGTAATTCCATGCAAATAAGATATGTGAATATTCTTAAATCAGTGCATTAATTGCGGTGTTTAAATTCTATGACGTTCCTTATTGAACCGAAACCTGACTGACTTCAGGGTACAAAATATTGACTAAATGCAATGTCTGTTTCTCTCTCTCTCTTTCTTTCTCTCCTGATTTACTTCTTCCCTCTTCATTTTAGATTATTTATTTTATTCAGTTTAATCTTTTCTATTTTTTATTTTTTTTTATTTTGGCATTTTGTGGGGTCCTGCTGCTTTTATTACATTCCTGACACTTTTGTTAATAAATCATTGCAAAGTTAATGAAAATTGCATTCAGGCATATCCAAAATGATTGTGTCCTTTGTCATGCTAATAAATTGAAAGATGTTGGTCCAATGGGTGAATGCCTGCCCATTACTGAGAAGTTTTTGATGGGTGCCTGTTGAACCTCTCATTTTCTCCTCTTTCTCTCCCATTTAGTCGTTGTTCTTCAGTCGGAGATTTTTTTTCACATTTATCTTTAGGTTTTATCAACGTGAAACTAATAGGTTTCAGGTGCAGTCATTTACCCTTGCATTCGTTTGCATGGAGCACACACGCATGGTCTTAAAGCCACCAGTCAGAACAAAATACATAAATGAAGAAGCAAGCATAACAATAAAACACATTTCCTTTCATGCATGTCACTTGCACATGCTTCTTTTGCTTATTTTACAGGCTGACCTTTACCTTGTTACCTTGTCTTGAATTTAAAGCGTTTGATATTCTAAAGCATTAAAGAAATCTCTGTCGTGATGAGTAATACATTTCCAGCATTTCATTTTTGATAAGCATTTTCCTATATCTTGCTTTTTCTTTCCCTCTAAGCTCTGTTGGTTGTGGACCGTCTTATCGTCCACCGCACTCGGCAGATACTGTGTCAGTGAATGAGGTGTGGACTGTGTGGACGTTTTACAAATCTAAATTCAAAAAGAAATGGAATATTTGATAGCCTTCCATAATGGCCCTGAAATCTGTGTCATTATCTACTATCAGATGTGGCTTTTAAAAGCATCGGGAGTTCCTGGCGTTTTACATGAATTTCAGCTGAGAGCAGTTATCGAGAGCAGAATACATTTAGCGGGTCAGTTTGCTGGGCCTTCCATTGCTTGTCTTCCCCTACGCTTCAATGGCAAATACTGTAAGAGAAAGCGGTAACAACAGGTAACACAGGAAGCACCGTAAATTCAAGTGATGGGCGTAAATGTAAAACTAGTGCTTCAACCTCACGATAGAAATTAAATTCAGTAAAAATGTCCCTATGTTAGACTCTCTTTTTTTTTGTGATATATTCTGTGTTTGGAGTAAGGTGTTACATTACACCCCACCCCCACCCCAAATAATGAATTTGAATCATTGTAATGAGTCATCAGTCCCAGACAAAGACTTTATTTTTGTGTTGGTCTGAATGAAAATGCTAATTCATTTTGTGCCACTAGGTGGCGCTGTTGCAAAGTCGTTGAAAAAATAAGGAAAAAATAAATGCGTATTATTAGAAAATAAAACCTTGCATGCATGTCAACCTGTTGTTTGGGACCAAAATATGAACCTTTCATAAGCCATAATAGGGGCACTTTAAGGTGCACGAGTATTACAGATGTAGTTGTTGGAAAGAGCCTGATGCATATTTTGTCTGTGTCATGCTTATACGTACAGAATTTTTTACTATTTTAGTTACTTTAAAATAGTCAATCTTGAGTGCTTCATTGGAATTTGTGTTTAACATGACCTTAGCATTGCTACAGGGTGGCAAATGTTATCACAATTGATGCACACTTTTTTTCATTATCTATATAATTTAAGTTAATGCACTACAAACATGAAAAACAGCACACAATGTCAGCAAACCAAGCTAAATTTACATTTTTGAGGAGAGAGCCTTTCAGTGAGATGTTCTGCAGAAGTCACTTATTATATCTCTTTCCGTAAAAAGTAATGCGATTAATTACTTGTTATTATGAACAACACAATATTATAACGTTACTTTTAAAATGAGCTTCAGAGCGCATATCTGTCATGAATGATAGTGAGGAAGCCCATTAAAAGGTCCACTGAGGAGAGCCAGATGGTTTAATTTAGTGACTGAAGGCGCTAATCTCCACTCATATCTGAAATTCGACATGTTTGTTGTTTCTTGTCTTTAACTCAGCTGCTGATTGATGTGTGGACAACCGGGGAAGGTCTATGTGTGTCTCTTCTCCATCAATGGCCGTGTGCATTGAGAAGGCTGTGCTGGATTCAGCTGCACCAGATTCGATTAGCAAGCTAATGTTTTATTAGAGAGGAGTGCGAGAGGGGGAATAATTAAAGAGCCCTTGTGAGGGAGGGACAGGCAGTCCTGTCTGCCTGGGCTGATGGGACATCTGTTTGCCTGGGGGTCAGGCACTGAAGCGGTGGGGTGCTCGGGATGGAAGGGGGAGTTTGAGGGGCGACTGGGTAGAGGCATGCTGGAGCCGGAATGGTGGCCACACTGGAGTTAGTTTCCTCCCTGCTCCACGCTGGAGCAACAAACAGCAGGCCTGCTAACACACAGACACCAAATTAAACAACTAACCCAACTTCATTAACAGAATAATGATGGGCTCAGCCTGAGCACTGCTTTATAACCCATGCAAAAACACATTCGCTTCAAACCGTGATAGGCCGGCGCGCAACCGGAGCACACCAGGATTTCGCAAAACGTTTAAGTCGATAGACGCAGACTTCAAGTGAATGGAGAACAAAGAAAGGCAGATAAAAATGGCAAAAAGCGAATCATCTCCCTGGGTATGTTTCCTGTGTGCACCTTGGGTTGCACACGGAAAGCCGCTGCCAAGTTTTCTCCGTGTGCAAGTGCCACGGTGTGACCCGAAGGGCGTACGGCAGAGCAGGTTCGAGCGGTGCTGTGGTCTGTGGGGCGACCCCTCCCACAATTCTCAACTCCATACTGCAACCTTTCAGTCTAAAATAACTTAAAAGCGCAGTGCCTGATGGGAATACGGCTCCAAACTATAGACTGGTCCTATTAAAATCACCCTAATACTAAGGAGGGGGATGAAACAGAGTGAACTGTGGGGCTGTATTGATGTGGAGAAAATGAGCAGCTCTTGCTGAGGAAGAGGCCTTACTCCCTATCGATTTAAAAAGGGAAAATGTAGAAATAGACTCCGTAAATCTGAAACTGCCCAACAGGTTAACAGCGACCATCTTTTCATGTAAACTCATTCAGTATTTCTGCATTGATGTCGGAAGATGAGCAGTAAACCAGAGCTCCTGCACCTTTCCTGCTTTGTGAATTATAGTGTTTTTATAGTTCAATAGGCAAACGCAATTATCTGTGTTATTAAATTGTGATAAATGGTAATTGTGGTCCCGCTGGTGTTTGTGTTCCTCAGGGAGGAACTGTTTTATAGTTTTGCTAATGCTAAGTATCGATGATTTGCAGACTGGAGCATTACTACTGGAAGAGATTGTCACATATTGGTTGCATTCATACTGGAAGTGTTTGACAACTGTATTTATTAACCGGTGTGACTCTTGACTTGTTGCATTCATACAGCAGCTTACTGGTGCTGTATGAAAAAAAAACACTTGCTTTTATTAACAAGTACATTGCAAAGATGCCAACTTCTGTAACACCAGAAAGTCAATACTCTTTATTTAATAAACAGAATCTATGAAGACACAAGTTCTTCCATCAAGCTGTCTTGTTAATTTTATTTATCTTTGTGTAATATGTATATATTTGTTTTTCTTGTGCACATCAAGTTTGCATTTATTTGATGAAAAATACAGAGAAAAAATTACATTTTGTGAAATATAATTGCAATTTAAATGAGTTTTCTTTTTTAATAAACTTTTAAAATAACTTTTCATTTTAATACACTTTACAATATTATTGTTATTCCAACGATGAATTTTCAGCATCATTACTTCAACCTTCAATGTCACACAATTCAGAAATCATTGTAATTTGCTAATTTAAAACCAATGTTTATTTAAAATATGTATACAATATACACTATTATTTAAAAGTTTGGGGTCAGTTATTTTTTTTTAATTGGTTAAAAATTTATTTAGACTTAAAAGATTGTTTAAAAAGGTTAGTTTGTTGAATCAAAGCTGTTTTATTTAGTCTTATATTCCTCAAAGAAAAAAGGTTTCACAGGTTCCAGTAGTAGTAGTTCCAAAAAGTTATTACTTTAGTTACAATTGTATATTATAATAATATATATATTATGTGTGTGTGTGTGTGTGTGTGTATATATATTTATTATACACACATACATACATACATACCTACATACAAACACATACATGTATTGTACATGTACGGTATGTACAATATTTTCAGTGTATTAAAATTTGAAAATATTATTTTATTATAAATTGCAATAATATTATTATTTATTTTTATGGATTTTTGATCAAATAAATGCCTTGATGTGCACAAATCCGGACTCATGCTACAGGTGTTTCATTTACAGTGCCCTCCAATAATATTGGCACCCTTGGTAAATCTGACCAAAGGTGGGTGTGAAAATAACACAAAGCCTAAAATCCCTTAATCATCAACACAATGAGAAAAACCAAAGAATAGATTTCTTATATGCTGCAAAAGATTCTTCGAAGGTCAAAAAAAAAACATTTAAAAAAATAGTCAAACAGCCTCTACATCAGCACATGTTGTTTGGGAGGGTAAAAATAAACTGGCTTCTATGATCAGATGAAACTAAAAAAAAATGTTTTTTAGCAGCAATCACTCAAGATGGGTTTGGTGAACACAGGGATAAAAAATACTCCATGTGTACAATGAGGTATACTGCTGTATTTTTGATGTTGTGGGTCTATATTTCAGCTGGAGGTCCCGGACATCTTGTTCAGACACATTTCATCATGGATTCTATCAAATACCAACAGATAAAAATCAATAATTCACTGACTCTGTTAGAAATCTCATAAAGGCCATGGTTGGGTCTTCCATTGGGACAATAATCCAAAACAAACATCAAAATAAACACAAAAATTATTCACTGAGCACAAAATGAAACTTTTGTCATGGCTGTCCCAGTCCTCTGACCTGAACCCTGAGTGAGGTGAACTAAAGAGGTGAACCAGCATTGAGCTGGTAATCTAAAGGGTCTGGAGTGATTCTGGATGAAAGAATGGTCTCTTTTGTCTTATCAGGTGTTCTCCAAACTCTTCAGGCGTTACAGGAGAAAACTCAGAGCTGTTATCTTACGAAAAGGACATAGCAATAATTGGGTAACAATAATTGTGACCAACATGTATTAAAGAGAAAAACATTTATTTCATCATGACTTTTTCTCCCCATTTTCAATTGTTTTTCTTCAATGGTAGGTTAGAATATAGTCATTTCAATGAAAGATCAAAATTGTTTTCACAAATCTATATTAGTGCCAATATTAGTGGAGGGTACTGTATATAAGTGTGTGTTTCATTTATTTTGGAGAATTTTGAAAGTCTTTACTTTACTTTTGATCATTTTCTTTCATCCTAGTTAAATAATTGTATTACTTTTTTTTCGAAATGTAATCAGGGATTGCAAATTGTGCTTTATGCCAAAACCGCTCTAACAGAGATTTACAAATCATGACTACTAGTGACATTTGCATTTTGAAAGTTCAGTTCTCACATTTGTTTATAAACAAACTCTGTGTGAATGTAACTGTAGTGCTCTAAACAGGACTGACATCTGTTCCTAAAGCTAGCAGTACTCCACATGCATGATACAGTATCTGGGTTAGGGAGTCTGTGGCGATGTGCTAAATAGCTAATTTCCTTTTCTCCTCTCCAGAGTGCATGTTTGGGTGCAGTGGCCACGTTATCATAACAAAAAGAATGAATGGGAATTGTCATTGCACACACTTCCCAAAGCTTGAAAAAAAAAACGTGTACAGCAATTTTTAGTGGAATTAACAAAGTATATACACACCTTCATCTCACTGATACTAATGTCTATTCTTCTGAGCTGATATACAAATGTCTTTAGTCTTCAGTGTGACATGGTTGATTTTATTTTAATTAATTTAATTTGATTTAATTGAGTAAGTAAAGTGACTTGTAGCAAGGTATGGTGACACATACTTGAAATTTGTGCTCTATATTTAACCCATCCCACAACCTTTGGGTTACAAGTCCAACTCTCCATCCATTTTGCTGAAATGTTTGAAAATGTTTGTATAATAATGTGTGCATATATTTATATGAGAGAGAGAGAAATTTCAGTAATAATATATAAAGAATATATTAATATTTTTATATAATTAAAATGTTTTAAATATATTTTATACAGGGTGTATGGTATATTTATATAAATTATTATATGGTACTTTTTAAACCTTTTCTCCACAGTATCTCTCTCATAAAGAGACAAATGCAAGAAATGAAGAAAAAAAAGTCAATGAATCAGCTGTTTGATGGACATGCATTATTTCAGATATTTGTTGATTGTGCTTTTTTGGCGGGAGGGTTATGGAGCAGGTTTCTATGCCAGTGAGCCCCATCCTCATGGTCTGTGAGCTACAAGGAGAGTATGTGAAGCACAGATGGAGGGGTGGAGGAGCTGGAGAGTGTGAAAGGGAACAGTGGTGTGGTAGGGGTTGGACGAATGGACCTTCAGTCTGTTCCGAGAGACTGAGTGGGTGGACAAGAAACCTGCCAGGTACGCATTGATTGACAGGCCGTCGTGACACGCCACGGCGACGGAGGTGAAGATTGGCTCCTTTGCCACAGACGGATACGGGGAGGGTCAGGGATGAGCGGCCAGCAGTCAACCGCTGACGTCCGAAACGGAAGCTCCGAAACGATCCTTCTCGCAGCGGAGTTTGGGGACGAAAACAGATCTCTCATATTGAGAAGAGAAGGGAGGATGGGGTGAGAAATGTGGCTGTAATTAATGAGTAGCTGGAATGAGGGAGTCCCAGATGGAAAGGCAGAGTCGCCTGGCATGATTGTGCATCCGTGGCTGAGCTGTAAGATATACCTGGCCGCACGCTCCGCTCTCTGAAGTGGCTAGTTAGCATACGCCGCTCTTGTTATTTGTGTACTCAGTGTGAGAGCGGGCCTCCTCAGCTGCCGCTCACCAGAGACTTGTTTTGTAAGATTAATGAAGGTCACCGATATTCTCAGAAGTATTCTGATAATTAAGGCTTTGTTTATCAAAAACAAGTTATATTAAGAGCAAAAAAGATTCATGGTAATTATTCATAATCTTAACAATTCAAGTGTAGCCACCTCATTTGTGCTTTTAATTCTTCTTGTTAATGTTTTGCATAAATCTGCATAATTACTTGAGATGCCTGTTGTAATTTTGACAGCTACTCAGCTCATGTGCACTAAAGTATGGCGAACGTTCCGCGTGCTGCATACTTATAAACGGACGTATGGCGCCGGCGGAATGCTAGTCGGAGGAGTTTTGTTTTACGGGAAAGAATAGGTGTTTATATCAGATATGCTAAATGAACGTTTTGGCCCGCAGTGAGGAAACACGAACAGAATGACTGGTTTTATGGCCGTGGCGCTGCTGCGATCACGCTGACAAAACAAATGCCGACATGGTTCTATAAATCCTTGGCACAAATGGTCAGTCCCCCTCTGCTGTGTGCCCAGATGTGTCTGCGGAGAGCAAAGGCTACCGGGCCCTCTAATCACACTCTAATTTCTGCTGTAATAATCATCATGTAAATGGATGTGGAATGGTAATGCAAGTCTGGAGTTTACGTAATCTTGTAATGACCTCTTGTATTACACTGTCTGTGATGTTGCCTGTAATAGATTGTTAGTCACTAATCTGAAAAGGGGGGAAAAAATCAAGAACAGTGGCTTATGAAATTAAATTTGGAGTGTGGCTGGGCCTATTAGCACTCTGACATAAGTGATATAATTTCTTTCACTCCTCTGCACGCACACACAGACACGTCGGCTCGCGCTTTAGGACGGCTGATTAGTATTCGCTAAACAGGAGAAATATTGCTCTCATCAGCGGCTTAGACCTCAATGATACTTTTAAACTAATGCACGGTGAGGGTTCACAAGTCATTGAAATTAGAATGCCGGAGCTGCTTCTGCAGCAGAATGCTCAACACTGTTTAGGCAGTACGCGTGTTTATGAGCTAGTGTTGTCAAAAGACCTGGTACTGTCATACCAAGTTGGTACATAAACAATGTAAACGTGACAGTACCAGTATTTGTTAAGTACTGGTGTTACCGTGTAACCAGTCAACCCGGTTCATGATTTGTACGCGCTCATGATTTCTGCGATGCCGGAAATGTGGGCGGAATCTCGGAATCCAGTTGTAATGGAATGTAGCCTACAGTTGGCCACATGAACTAATATCTGTAAATACCAAGTCACAAAAGTCGATTCAAATATGAATCCTGTATGTTCTGTGTTAAAGAATGAATGGCAGAGATGCGCGGTTTTGTTTGACAAGCGCATTGAAGCTCACTGTGATTTTAGCATCTGCCGTCTGCTCTTTCACTTGAATAAACCAGCACATCATATACATGCAGAAATGTAAAGGTATTCACGGCAACCCCTTCAAAATAAAAGTTTAGAAATTGTGCAAGATATATTACTATTATTTAGAATAATGTATGTCATGCGCTACCACTACCACTAATGTTTAAAAAAATGTTTACAAGTTTAAAAAATAATCACACAATATTCATCTTTAATATATTCATTAATATATTCATATAATATTCATTGTGAATCCTCTTAATTTACCAACAAATAAAATGTTTAAATGTCATTAACCCTAACAAATACAATTTGGGTGAAACTTTTTGGTAACACTTTATAAGTCATTTTTAAGAGATTAGTTAATGATGAAATGTTCATCTACAAAACATTCACAAATGATTAATAAGTGATTATTATGTTAAGTTAATTAATTTACAAGTCATTTACAAGTTCTGATATGTTGAAAAGCACAACAATTTTTTTTTATTATTTAATAAAGTGTGTAAACCCTTTGTCTCATTAGGACA
This sequence comes from Enteromius thamalakanensis, assembly GCA_032357475.1. Taxonomy (NCBI): domain Eukaryota; kingdom Metazoa; phylum Chordata; class Actinopteri; order Cypriniformes; family Cyprinidae; genus Enteromius; species Enteromius thamalakanensis. The sequence continues at coordinate 9,087,614 of JAUCMT010000024.1, read as the reverse complement.
GATGATATGTTGGTTAAAGATGGTAAACACATCGAGTATTTTTGCACTGTGCACCTCATGTGAACTTCAGTTGAGGGTAAAACTAGTTCACATTATCAGTAGATTCCACACACTCCACACAGAACACAATCGTCTGTTCTAATGAGACAAAGGGTTTACACACTTTATTAAATAAAAAAAAA
>JAUCMT010000024.1:9056014-9077702 GCA_032357475.1 Enteromius thamalakanensis | reverse complement strand
AAAACTTTTATTTTGGATGCGATTAATCGCGATTAATCGTTTGACAGCACTAATATATATATATATATATATATATATATATTCTGTTACTACTGATTAGCTACAGTGAACAGGGTAGTTGGAATAACTTTTGCCCCCTTTGCTTCCACTGAGAGCAGGCCAGCACAGAGAGGTGTGTTATCTGTTCTTCTTCTCAGAGTCTGATGGGAAATCTCCACCAGCTCACAGGATGGATGTGGACTGACACTGGGCAATCTGACAAATCTAAATCGTTATATCTCATTTGACATTAATATGGCATTTTTGGTGGGGCCGGCTAACAGTGACGTAGAGTTCAGGGATTCATCATCTTGGCAGTATGAAAATGGCATATTCATATGAGCGGGGGAATTAGCTCTTTGGATGTGCGGCAAACGCAGTGGGTTCTGACTGAGAAACAGGAGGCTGGGGTCTGCCTTATCTATCCCGTCTATGAGCAATATGTCAGAGTGCTGGAGCTCATTCTGAATGACAGTTATCTTTTTAATTCTTTTTGACATTTGCCGATATGAATCTTAACAAAGCTCCACTACTGGAAGTCAGAGTTTGTGTGTTAACAGAACTGCTTACCTTTAGAGAATATGGGTGCTCTTTTATCATGCGAGCAATTTGCTTTACTGTCATATCCTTTTTGTGTGTCCTTTTTTTATACGGCACGACCATCATTAACAGCGAATATATATTATATTCCTGTTTAATCTCACCTTGATAAATAGCTGTGGGTTTGATAGATTTAACAATCACTGTATGTTTATACTCATTTTTTATTTTTTCTTGCAGGTGAATAAACGTGACGGACATATTATCCTTGGATTAAACTCAACCTTTTATCTTTGCTGAAAGCAGATGCATACGTAAGAGGCAGAGAGCTTATTGCCATTATATATGCCAGGGTGCAGACAAAGTCAATCCAGCGGGGAACAAAGAGAGAGAGGAAAAAAAAACAGTTTGTCAATATTTATTTGGCCATTCATTTGCACTTATCAGACAGTAAGGGCAGGAGGGACAATATCCATGGGTAATGGAGTGGTTGAGCAGGGGTGAAAGTGTTGCATTATGGGTGTAATAAGTCTGGGCCCAAATGAAGGGGCAGATAAAAGGAAGTAAAGAGGCAGAGGAGCAAAGTTGGGTTTTTACTTTAGCCTTGCTATCCTTGAGGAAGGGATCTCTCTTTGTTAGTGACAGGCTTTTTCAGATTAGACCTGGCTCCCCTAGGTAAAAGGCCAGTCAGGCCTTATCTGAGGTGATAAGAGCCCAGCAGCTTGCCTGTGTGACTGCATGTGAAACTGTGTGTGCATGCAAATATCCTCAGCTGTCAGGCCCTGACACACACACACACACACACCCTCCAAACCTCCTTTTACATGCAAACTTTGGCTACAGATAACTTGTTTTTTACTTGGGTGTTAGTTGTTAACCAGAGACACATAGTTAGTCTACCGAAAATACATATATACATTTGGAATGTTAAGTTAATGTGCTAATTTAGTGTGACTAATGACTGAACATAAAATGATAGCTCAAAAAATCTATATTTTTTCCAAGCACTTGTAACAATTCAAGCCGCCGACTACCACATTGATGTTTATCAACACAAACCCCAAAAAGCATGTCATTTACTCACTCTACCTGAGTAACTTTGTTCTGCAGAGTTATTCATGTCTTACATAAAATAGCTACTTAGGAAAGAAAAAAATAAATCAATGATTTCTTTTAGAATATCTTTAGCGCCTGTTATCGAGTGGTTTAATTGTCTTCCACGGCTATCCTAATTTTTTTCAGGAAAGATCATTAGCATGTCATTAACATGGTTACAAATTTAAATCGATCGACAGTTTAAATTTTTACAGTATCCATGCCGTAGCCAGAATGAAGCTTGGTTTTACTAAAATAGCTAATGATTTATCAATATGCATCACATATCATGTTAAAATGAAAAATTTCTCTTATCTCAAGAGAAAAAGCAGAACGCCAACACACTCGCGCAAATATAGAATTGCTTGCATTGGCCTGTTCCTTCACATTGCAATTAACTCTTGGGGGAAAGCATGTTGTATTGTTATGATTACTCAAGCAAATAATAGAACAGCCTTGCGTTGACATGTCATCTCCACAGACAAAAATGGCTTTTTTTCCCCCCACTCTCTTTCAAGGAATTAAACATTTGTCATGTTTGCATGTAAGTCCAGTCCAGAAAACTGCAATTCATAATGCGTTTTGCCCCGACAGTCACCTTTCAGAATCTTGTCAGGTCATTTTAATGTGACCTGTCAGTTTCGCTACTCGGTAAACACGCTCCGTTCCAAACACGCTTTGTTTAAATGCAACAAGGCTGCGGTATGAATATGTATCCGAGCTCTTAGACGGGGGTCTTTTTGGCCTTTCAGCGTGGTCAACAGCCGAGATATTTTCTCTTGTGATGTTTTTCCTCTGTTTTGCCTGAGGTTGTTGATTGTATTGAAAGGGCTCATTTATTATCTCTCGCATTGTTTAAATATGCATGGTGACTCTCTCCCCTCTTAATCATTGAGATTGCTTGCAAAAATGTGATCGATGTCGTGTAAATATTCATCATTAACTGAGCACAGGCACGTTGAGGGCTTTTCTCTCCTTTAAAATCCTCAGAATGCAATTATTCACAGAGGCTCTCGCACAAACTCGGAAAGTCCAAACAGAAGGTGTCCACTCTCACACACACACACACACACACACATCCATTCATGTGGGTATGTTTGCATGCATATACCTTCTGTTTGCATTTTGCATGTGAACGTGAATGCATATGCAAACGTTATGTGTGTGCGTGTTTGTCCGTGATGCATGTGCATAGATAAAAGGGCAGAGCCCCATTGTGTATATTCTCTCTCTCTCTCTCTTTCTCTCTCTCTCTCTCACCTCTCATCTTGCCCACACCATGGCACACCCTCAATCATTATTAGATGCAGGCAGTTGAAGGCGAAGCCTCACCGCCGTTATGTTTCCTTGTGTGATAAAATGAAAAAGCCCTATCAATCTTTATTGTCTGTCTTGCTTACTGTAATTGCATTCAATAGTCCACTGATTCTCTTGTCTGAGCTAATGTCACGAGCAGTGAAGAGCCAGATGCTCCGACTAGATCATACACGGCCGCCGACCACTCTGATAACTTGGCAGCGCCATCCTGTGATAAATTGTTGACAGTATAGATTGTGAACAGCTGAACATTGGAAGTGTATATAGAATAAGATTCATACCTTGTTGGAGCTCTGGCACCGTGATGTCAGCGAAAGGGCAGGTCATGTATTATTCAAATGCATCTAACACTGGAGAAGTGCCAACCGGCGATTGTATCTCAATGAATAGTAAAAAGGGAGAGTTGGGGGGGCAGGGGGTGCGGAGGACAGCGGTGTCGCCAGATCTGAGGAAGGAAGGAAGAAGGAAAGAAAGGAAGGAAGGGAAAAAAATCTGAAATGTTTTCATCCGTCAGACACGCATCACTCCATTATAATACATACAATACAAGGTGTTTATAATTATGGCTTTCTGTCCTGAGGTGCCCTCCTGTCAGCTGCAATCCTGAGAGGTTCTTTCTCTCTCTCCTTTTTTATTTGTTAGGGTTTTTTTTGTTGTTGTTTCTCCTCCTCTCTGTTAGAACAGAAATGGTCTCATGTGAATAGCTTTGAATGTTTTGTGTGTGACTGTCCATGATAGAGCAGTCCATGTCATTGGTTCATGTAGCCGACATGACTCAACGTGCAGTATGTTCTGGGATAATGCTCACTTTCAGATTTCAAGTAATTGTAAATTGCCATTTGGCAAGTTCTTTTTTTTCTGTAATGTAAAAACTGTATGTTTAACGTTTACTGTCATTTTATTATATTCCAGATCTCAATGAACCTAAGTGATGTGCAAAGTCTATTGGTTAATATTAAATGTAATATTATTTAAATATCAATATTAGTGCTGTCGAACAATTAATCAAGATAAATCACATTCAAAAAAGGTTTTTGTTTCTGTGTGTGTTGTGTATATCTATTATGTTAATATAAATACACACACATGCATGTATATATTTAAGAAAAATAAGTTATGGTTATATATTGTATGTATAAATAATTAAAATGATATAAATATGTATTTGTACATGTAAAAATTTTCAAAATATATGCATGCATGGTTGTGCATTTATATAAATGTAATACATATTCCCATTATGCACAAACACAAACACACACACACACATTATATAAACAAAAACTTTTATTATGGATACAATTAATCGTTTGACAGCATTAATATTAATTTTAAGTGCCAGATATTGGCAAATTTAGTCTAAATGTTAAAAACAAAATATTCAGTTTTGTCTGCTTCAATAACTAATATGATATAGTATCCCTAACAGACTTCATTTTGATCAAAGATTATGATGCTAATCTGTATTTTTTTTTCTCTCTCTCTTCTGTGGATTGATGTACCCAGATCAGGTCTGTTTACATAGAGGATGATAACCATAATGATTTAGTTTTATAAATAGTTATGATTTCAATAGAGTAGTGGAGCCCTCACCACAACTACAGTATAGCAATAAAAGCAAAGCGGTGCAATATAACTGAAGTCTGTTTTAAAGCTTGATAAAACATTGACAGCCAATCAGAATCAATTCTGAACAAGCTTTTAAAGTGGCAGATGAACAAACTGGAGCACTCTTACTGCCCAATAAACAAAACTGTTATCACGGATTGGTGCAGATGCTAATTATCATAATAGTTATCTATATATATAGTAGTTATCATTCTTGTTCTGAACAGGCCTGTAGATCAGAAACCTAATTAAACTAAATAGGGTTTGTATTGATTTAGATTTTGTAAATGTCAGCAAAAAAGGTTATGGGCGAACACCAGAACCTTCAGAAATGGTCTTAGTCTAAATCGAGAACTAAAATGTGACAGTTGATGAGTTTTCAGCATCATTTGGTCATCATTTCTCTTGGTCCAGCGTGAGGTTTAGAGTCGTACAGCGGAATCCTCCACCCCCCGCTGCCAGCACATTATTACCTGTGTACAACATGTGCAGCCACCATCACGTGGATATGTAGATGTGTCCAGCCAGTCTATCTGCAGAAATAAATAAAGAAGTAAGACTAGGAGAAATTGCCCTTCACCTCTGTGTATAAGAGATCTGCATGTGTGGAGCTGCTGGAATTGCTTTGTGGGGAGCCTCCCTTGGGGCTGTCGGCCCTCCTCTCCACGCTGCAGCGGGTAAAGGCTATAATTTACACTTTTAGGATTCCATTAATCTCCTTGTTCCACAGATCCTGACACACGGGACAGGGCTTCTTTGCATATTAGCTTCCCAAGATGTGGACCTATTTACATGAACAGCTCCACACTGAAGCTGATAATCAAGAACATGCTGTTTCCTCCAACAAAGGCGAAAAACAAAAACTGTTCTTGAGGTAAATAGTGGCTTAGTATTTATTTATTTTTCCTCAAGTTTGGTGATACGGATGTGCCACCATCAGTCTGCATTTTATTATGTATCATTTTATGTTTGGTTATAAATGAATGGAGATCATATTGGCTGCCTAGACTTAAACTCTGGAGCGTGACAGGAAATAATTTTGTTGTTGATCATTTGACCAAGGCATAACCATGGATTTGAACGTTTAGCCTCACTCAGGATTGGAAACGTGAACGTGATATTCTTTCTCTCCAAATTTGATAACGCAAACCTTAGCATGCAAACTACAATTAAAGTTTTAACAAAAATGTTAATGTAATCTTTCAGTAGAAATTTACATTTATTATAATTATTATTATTATTAATTAAGTATTTATAATGAATAAATAACCAAAACTGTATATTAATAAATACTGTATGTCAGTAAGTGAGACAGCTATTAGGATTAAAATAATTGTTTATTTTACATTTAATTTTACATTGGATGTAAATCCGACACATTTCAGTAATTGAAAAAAAATATGAACACATTTCCCACCAGCCACGTCTACAATGTTTGGTGCTTGGATCATATTAATCAATTACAGCAAGCAGATGTTTAATTGCACCTATTGAATCAGTGAAGGTGCAGCTGCTAAAGCCAGCCTGTGAAAGGGAAAATGAACACGTCCTGTAATGACCTGCCGTCGATGGAAATGGAACTGTTTACTCAGTGTGCACTGCTCCTCCATATGGCAAATGGCGGGAAGAAATGAACAGGTGAGGAGAGAGCGTGAGCCGGAGGTGAAGATAATGGACTTCACGAGTAGTCGGTAGCCTCCGCTGCATTCTCTCTCTCTCACATGCTTTCTCTCTCACTGATAGTCATGTTCCCTGTAGCTGTCAGTGCTGAAAGAGCAGTTGTAGAAAAAGAAGAAAACGCAAAACAATATCCGTCTGATCAGCGGATGCAAAACAACTGGTCGAAATTATTCATGCCAGTGGACCTGAGACAAGCTACCTTGTTTTTTTTTTGTTTTTTTTTTGTTCTCCTTTTTTATGTCCATTTTTGCTTGTTTTACTTTTGTGTGTGTGTGTATGTGTGTGCAGATTTTTATTTATGCATGTTTTCTGTTTTAAATGATTCATTTTGGGCGAGATGAAACCTGAAATATGATAAATGAACAGAACATGATAATACTGTGTGTGTGTGCGTGTGTGTGTGTGTGTGTGTGTGTGTATAATATTATATTTCTGATGGTCAGTTTGGTTGCAGAACAGACATTGTGGATGATAAAGATCATATAAGATGATAAAATCTAAATGAATAACTGTCTTTGATGCAGTAAGTGAACGCCAGTCAGACAGATTTAGCGTGCATAAATTAATTAGATTTTGAATATTTTATTTCATAGGTCTCTGAGACCCCAAACATAAGTAATGGAACATTTCTTATGGATGGCGTTTAAAGCATTTATCATCTTTGAAATTTAGTTTAATCATTTCTCATAAGATTTGGAAAAGTCATAAAGTATCAACCTGATACTTAAATGTTAAATACATTTTCAGAGCTTTTGAAATATTTTTTTTGGGAGGTCAATAAGAAAAAGAAAAGTAAACTGAATCACAAATCTACGTTTTAACATTTATTTATTTTCTCAGAGCTCTATAATATATAATGTTTAACTGAAATGCAAGATCTGTCATTCTGTGTCCCTATTCTGGTTACCTCTCCCTATTGTACTTATACACGCATACCGTCCCATTTAAGCTCCCTCATGTTTCTCCATGGAGGAATGAGTCCTGCTGTCTGACAGTGCTTGTAGTCCGTTTAACGAGAGAGAGAGAGAGGCTGAGTTAGAAGATGGTATTGCTCATTAAATATACGCAGGTTAGTCATGAACACACTGAGCCCATGACACACATACACACTCCCACCTGCTTTAAGGATGTTGTATGTGTGCGTTTCCCTCAGATCAGACATGAAACAGAAGTCTCCTTCAGGAAGGAAGATGCCACCTTGTGGTTGCCGAAGCCCAAGGGCTCAGCTGTCTCACAGACGAGGAAACTCAACCCTTTTTATGTACATTTCTTCTTCCCCAGTACTCCTTCCAAACATGCTGAAATCACCTATAGTAGTCACTATGTGAGCAGAAAACAGATTTTAGAATTTTTTTTCTCATGCAATACTCTATCGATATCCTTATGGCCAAAGTGTTTTTGTTGTTAAAAATCACAATATAAATTTGTGGCCTAAATATAATGTATTATCCCCAGGTCCCTGCTGGTTCCCTCCACTAACAGTCACTGGCAAAATTGCGTTTTTAATTATTACACTAGGCAAAATGAGATTTAGTTTTCTGAAATGCAGAGTCTGTATGTTTGAATAATATAATCAAAGCGCCTAACGATTTTTCATTACACTCTATGTAATTTAAGGCAGGGTTATATAGCAGAAACTAAATTAAACGGCCGCTGGAGTGATGTAAATTCTATCCATCTTGCTCGAGTTTCTGATGTGATTTTAAAAGTTATCTTTTCTTTGTCATTGTGAGTGCGTGTTTGTTTGGCTGATGGGAAGAATACAGATGATACACAGGGTCGTTCTCTCATGGCAGCTTGTATGCGAGCGCTGCCGCGCACTCCTTTGTTCAGGTGTCATCTTAGCATTCATGCTAATAGAATAAGCACGCAGTAGCATGGCTTTATGTAATATTGAGTGTTTCTTTGAAGTGACAGCTTGTTAGGTAGCTCTCATGTGACACAACTTGTGCAATTATTCATGAACATAGTGGCTGGAAACAAAGCCATTATGCACTTTTTCACATGTACTTTATTCTTTTATTTATTTGTTGATTTATATAATCATTCTGTTTATTTTATAACAATGCACATTATGAAATTTATACGATTACTTGGATTTAATTACAGATTTAATTTTATGTGTCTACATTAAGTTGTTTTTGTAAAGAAATTTATAAAGAACAGCAATTTTTTTTTATAATATAATAAATGTCTATCCTATCTCTTTTGATCAGTTCAGTTGATACTTGATTAATAATAGTAGGCCTATACATTTATTAATACTGTTAATCTTACCCCAGTTGTTTAAGTGATCTCAATCATTTGATAAAAAGAAATGTTTTTTGAACACCTCATAATTATATTAAAATCATACATTTTTAAATATATTAAAATATAAGCTGTTATAATAATATTAGTGACCTTAGCATGAGACTGAGCACAATAATATTAGAGTGAGAACAAGAGATACAACCTTTTGACTGGTGGTATGTACTGTATGCAAGCAAGCAAAATAATAATAAGTAATATCATACGAACATGCCCTTCTGGCAATTTCTTCATTTTCATAGCATTGTGCCCTTTATGCATATAATGGGTGAAGGATTGTGTCAGGGTTAAAGGACGGCTTGTGTGAATAAAAAAGAGATCCATTCGAAAGAAATAATTTACTGTAATTAAAACCTATTTAATTGTTCTGACTGGTGCAATATATATTGACTTATTGTGCGCTCTCACTGTCACTGTGAGCGTATGTTTTTCTGTTCCTGTCTGCCACTTTCATCTCGCAACCCATCACTTGCTTTTCATCTTCCAAAGAAAGCGAGTGTGTTATGTAGCCACACACTCAGCCTGGAGGCTCCGCAATGGAAAAAAATAGAAATTATTTAATTGACTTAATTAAAGCATATTTGCATATGGAAATTGTCTGAACATTGTATTCGTTTAGGCAACCTTTAGGCGAAGCAGAATGGCTTTCATAAATTAAAATGGAACCCCAGAACATGAAGCAAAGAGACAATGATAACAAATCAAGGATCAAACACTTATTTTAAAGGTTGCAGGAAGTGCTTTTGATTTTCGGGGCACATACGTGTTGCATTTTTCCTCTGTTTGATTGTTTTCAGACTGAGTCTTGAGGAACATGCTGTCTGTTTTTTTAGGTGTGATCGATCGCTTTACCACTTTTGCTAGAATCTCAGCAACCAGCCGAACTTAGATACTCAAAGGGGAGAGTGAGGATGGGGAGGAGAAAGAGGGGGTAGGGGACAAACTTAACCCAGCTTCCTGTAGTAGCTAACTTATACATCAAGAAAAAAGAGACCTAATTAATTAAGAACAGTATTGGAAGTAATGGGATATTACAATATAAATTGCTACATTCTGGAACCAATTTAATCCAATTACTGGAAACCCCTTATGAATACAATACCTCAAAAATCACTCTGTAATGGTCTCAGGGGATAGGGTTGTCAGACAGTTTAGAAAAAAAAAAGAAAAAGAAAGAAAAGATCCCATTCTCTTTAAAGCCAATGATAATTTGCTAATTGACATTTTAGGTCATTTCCACCTGAATGCCTCTGTCTGTGCACCGTCACTCTTGCTCAGTCAAGGCTGTGAATTGTTTTTAGTGGACAGTAGACAATACCAGGGGTCAGACTGAAGTATGCTATTCTCAACTTTCAACAAAGAACTTTCTTTTGTTCATTTTGAGCCAAGACTCTCAATAAGTTTCTTTCCTTTGCATGGAATATTAAATCTGCGAGCACCGCCATCAGCCTTATTGTGAAGAGGGAAAAAAGCATTTTATCACTTGTGCTGCCAGAGGTGTTCCACATTAATGTGTCTTATTGTTTTGATTGTCTGTCTCTCAACATGGCGGCCTATATGTTCATAATTCATCAGTGTTTGGGGGGGGGGATGGGAGAGTCACTTGTAAATTACTGAAACAGGTCTCTTAATCAGTGAGAAGTATCTATAAGTAGAAAACACGGCTGCACTCGTAATTAAGGGCTATTTTGTACATGGTAATATTTAGTTAATTATGACCATTTTGCTGAGGCCCTCTCAGTAACAGTGTGAAATGCATAAGGACATTAATTTCTGAAGTGATATGAAAGTGTATTGTAGCTGATGATGACACTTTACTTAAACATTATTTAAAAAATTGGTGCTTATTATTCAGCATTGTTGTTCTCTGCCAATAAGAACAAATGAAAAATAAAACTTTGAATTTGATTTCAATTTTGAAGTCTGGAACTTTGAATGAATGGATAAAATAATGTGAAGTGGAAAATAAATATTGTTATTGTGATGATTATTATTAATAGTGTTAGTAGTTGCTGTGCTAATAAGTTCAGCAAGTGCCTTAAAAGAATCAACTGTAAATCACACACACACATAAATAGAAAACTTCTAAATGCTACATTTTGAATGTAAAAGGGATTTTCTTGGATGTTTAATGTAATGATGGTTTCAGCATAAATGGAAATAGGGTCAATATTTTGTAAATCAGCAAATGTAATGTCTTACTGTTCTTGACAGTCATTAACATATACAGTACAGTAGATAACGGCCTCTATTTGACCTCTGGATCACAGCCATGCTTCCGCTTATTTTTGCAGTTGAACCCGTTTCGTTTATGCACTGTATAATGTTTCTAATGTTAGTTTGCTTAAGCTCTGTGTGTTTTAGGAAGTCTGTGTGTGGATATGCGCAGTGTAAACTCTGTCTGCAAGGCGAATATCCATGTGTATCATTAGCACTCTTGTTTTATTTATTTATTTATTTTTCTTTTGTGCATTTCATTTTTTTTTTTTTTTTTATGCGTGAACATTTAAGAGCCAGATGTTGGGAGGTGATCCGATGAGAGTTCTCGGTCCCTAGGGGTTGGTTACCATAGCAGTTAACATCCCCGCCTCTGCTCGCCCATCTCTCTCACAAGGTGCAGATGCTTTAGATGAAACGTTTTACAACTTTGTGTGTGTGCGTGCTGGTATGCATACAATCATTTTGTAATTTTAAGGAAAGCGAATATAATTACTTTTCATAAACTAACTTGGCTGTGTTGACACCTTGAGAGGTTATGTTTGTGAGAGCATGCAAGACCTGTATGATATTTAATGTTTTTGTGAAGAGTCCTTGAAGTGATGTCTGAATCTAAACATGAATGCCCACTTGATTGCTTGTTTAGGTCAAAATCATCTGACAGATAAGCTGGCCTTGTTGAATAAAAACTGCAATTCTATGCATTACTGTAGGCCTGTTCCAATTTATTTATTTTTTTTCAAACATATATAATAATAATGAACGTTTCTTTAGCACCAAACCATCTTATTAGAAAGAAAGAGTTCTGAAGACTCGAGTAATGGCTGCTAACAATTCAGCTTTGCATCAAAGAAATACATTGGATTTTAAAATATATTAAAACCGAAAACAGCTTTAAATTGTATTAAGATTTTACAGTATTACTGTTTATATTGTATTTCTAATCAAATAAATGTTCTGGTGAGCGGTAGAAATGTTTCTAAATTATGAAAAAATATATAGCGCCATAAAAACGTATATTGCAAACTATTGATTTACAAATAATACATTTCATGTCTTCATTCCAGTGTTTGAACCGTGTGACACAACAACGAGACTGAAATATTCACATTTAATAACCAAGGTGTTTTCCAACTGAACTATAAGTGTACATCACTTATCTTGTGCGAGAGAAAATGCGCAAGTTCTGGGCGTTCACACGAGTGTCGGAGTCAGCGTAGCACCTGACTGCCAAAGGTTAAGTAGTAAACAAAATGATGTTGTTTCACATTGTTCAAAATAATCAAGATAAAGAGTATCATTGGGGGGGTCAGGGTGCTTTTCGCACTGAAATTATGCTAAACAGGCAGATCTCCATCACAGTTATTAATTTTTGTTAGCTTAGCCTCTTGGCTTATCTCCCTCCACCCTCCCCCCCGCCTCCAGCTACAGCGCATATCTCAGATTAGACTAATATTTAGAGAACAGGAGAGTGGGGCGTCAGATCGAGGGGCAAATCGCATTGCAGCGATGTTCATACCGCTGTAAAGTCGCAATGATAAAGAGTTAATCACATCTTTCCTCTTCCTGTCCTCGTGGGTGGGGATTTGTCCTTGTACTGCATCCTGTGTCTCATGTAGCCCTGGGCTACTGCTCTGTCAGGTTTAGGGACTGTGGGACGGAGGTGAGGAGGGGGAAACATGTTTACCCTGGAAACAAATGGCTCCTCGCTGTGTACTCCTTGAACTTAAAAGGATAGTTCAGCCAAAAATGCAAATTCAGTTATTTCTTTGCAAAATGCATTTATTTTATTTTATTTTATTTCTGACACATAATATTCATTGACACATTGTCTTTACTCGCTATACTAAAAAAAAAAAAAAAAAAAAAAAAAAAAAAAAAAAAATTGTTAAAAAAAAAAAATCACATAATTTTATTTAATGTGCAGGATTTTTTAAATAATAAATTAATGTGCTTTTTATTATCTTTTTAAATGTTTGTTATATTTAGTACTAATTTATAAGTGAAAGTAGTTGCTACAACAGTTATTTTATTTTTATTGTATTTATTTATTTATTTTTAGGGCATGTGCTATTTATTGACACACATAATGACATACACATTGCCAACTGTAATAAAATTGTATATAGCATATAACTATTATTTAATTTTGTTTTAACATTACTTTTCTATCATTTTATTTTTTGTAACTTTTTAATTTTTTTTAGGGTTCATAGGTTGCATGTTTCTGAACATGACACCCTACTGCCGCAAAAATCCACATTCAACGACTACTTCTAACCTTCTTCCTTGAAAGTCAATTATGCCTATTGTTCATGACCCATGTTCAGCTTTAATAATGTATCTCTTTACCGTAACACTATTGAGTTTAACGGTAATACTTTGTTTCCATGCCGGTTATTTATAGAACATGTCAGGATGGTAATAGATGTAAAGCGTTGTTAATGTGTTGCTAATGAAATCTGGACACCGGCAAGTCTACGAACTGATATAATTCAAACTGCAGTTGCTGCAGAGCGGATGGGTGTTTCAGAGTCGTAATTCAAAAAGCGGAGCAGGGTTCAGCGATTAGGTGTTGGACTAATTTGCTACAAAATAAGTCAATGGGTTTTCAGTGTCTTGGGCCAGCGTGAGCGGCAACGGCTGATTGCATTAGTGCTATAGAGAGCAGGGCTCATAAATATATTTATTAAGCTTGATATTTCAGGAGCAGTGGAGACAGATGTTATCTCCACAGACAATGTGTCATTAATCTCCTCAGAAGTGCGGAGTTTGTGTAGAGAGCAGTGATAACACATTGAAGGACTGTGAGAGAGACTTATGTGCGCCGGCTCTGGTGGGAAGCACAGCAAGGCCTCAAATTTTCATGAATTTATTGAACCACAAACTCAGAGATAATCAAAGATAATCATTTCTCAGATAGGGTGGCTCTGTGTGGGTTTATAGTCGGTAGAAGCAATCAATAGGAAACGCTTACGGAAACGGCGGTTTGGAAAAAATAGAGAAAATTTGAAAGGAAGAAAAAAGCAGATGGCTTAACATTAAAGTGCAGAATACATCAACTGAACTAAATAATTCCTCGGTTCGGTCACATGACGTCTAAAGGATTAAATTGGGATCAGAGGTGTGTTTGGTTTATTCTAAATTGTTTCTGTCCTTTTAGTAATGGTCATTATTCTGGCTTGTATGACACGTCTTGTATGTTAAGCCACATAATTTAAAGCTGGATTTCTGTCAAATTTGTGTTGTTTGAATGTTTACTGTATATCATATTTATTTACTGTACATTATGGATATTTATAAAGTGATGTTGGATTTATATGGCACTTTAAAAAGTCTCTTTAAAAGGTTTCTAGGCTTACTTGTACTGTATCACGATATCAATGTTTCTTATCGTTTGTTTTCGAAAATTATTGATATTTTTTTTGACCCATTTAAAATAAGGACCAGGAGAAAAATATATTACATTTGAACATTTTTATTTTAACTTTAACCTTCATCTGATCATAATCCTCTCAGTTATTAAGACAGAAATGTCAACAACCATGGAAAACTCAAATAATTAAAATGTAAACATAATGTCACTGCCTCCGTTATATCTTTGAACCGTAGATTCTTTGTCAAAAGGAACTGATGCAGAGTACCTCTACACGGTGGTCTGATGCTTGTGTGGTGCTGCAGCTACAGATGTTGTTGGGTGAATACGGCTGTACGTCAAAGGGTGAGTGCGGCTTAAGTTTGTGGTATTACCAGTCTTGGCGGGGACGACGGTCTATGAAGCTAGTCATTTAGCTCACCTCACCTCTTATCTGAAAAGTCTTTTTGGGTCATTCGTTCATAACGTAACGTGATATCCCCATAACCCTATCAAATGCAATCGTAGCCGGGAAAAAAATTTATAAGTCATCTAACAAGTCTTTTGAGTCGTTCGTTCTTTTGGCTTATGGAGCAATCATGTGCTGAACGAACGACTCAAACTCGAAGACTTGATAGATGACCTAATCAACCTTTTTCCGAGTCTGACTGGATTTGATAGGCTTATGGGGCTGTCACGTCACATTATGAATGAACGAAACAGGTGAACTAATTCCAGTAAGAACTTTTCGTAATGCACAATTGAAACGAATTGGTCGCCGAGATAACTCATTCTTCCGAAGTCACATTAAAGATTCGCTCAAAAGGAACGAATCGTTCAAGAACGACCCATCACTACTGTTTTCTTCCGATGAAGAATAAAAAATATAGAAAAAATGTTTTATCGGAAACATTTTTTATTGATATCGGTCGCGATAACGCATATCGTTATTGTTTTATCCCCCAGCCATAATCGCAGGTTTTATTGGGATAAAATATGTATTTTATTAGTAATAATATATGATTGCAGTGCATAAAACTTCTAATTTTGTTTCATTTCCACCACCTGGATTAAATAATATTGCCTATTTGTCAGTTATCAGCTTTAACATGAAAATAGTCAATAAGATGCATTAGAAAAGTTAATCAAAAGTTTTACCACAACATTTGTTATGAGTACATTGAAGTTGTAGTACATTTCCTTCTTATTTTTGGAAAACTTCCTGTCTATTGAATGTAAATGGCATAAAAAAAATAAAGATTTGGCCGTTCACCTAGACAAAAGCACAAAACCCTGCTATGTGTGTTTCTTTTCAGGACTGTGCGCCATCTTATTGCTTCCATGAGCTTCTTTGAGAAAAATTCTCCTGATTCTTTCTACCCAGTCCCTCAGGCTAGACTTCTATATAGAGCAGATGTTCCCTACAAAAGGCCATGAATGTTTAATCATTTGTGTTATTGATGCAGGTTTTGTTTGTTAGTTTGTGTGTGTGTGTGTGTGTGTGAGAGAGAGAGAGAGTGTAATGTGAGTGTCGGATGCGATTGTGGGGGGGATTGGGAGGGTTATATGAAGGAGATAAACCTCCTCTAAATCCAACCCAAGCAGGACAGACTTGTAGAGGAAAGACATTATTAGATGTCATGTCTGTGCCAGCCCTCCATATCCTCAGTGCATTTCATCCCAGCACATCTCAGAGTGGCGCGGACACACACTCGTGATCCTTTGTTTTTACACCGCTGTATCTGTGTTATCCTCTCAAAATTGTACTGCGTGAATGCTGTGATTCAGAAATAATCCTGGATTCTGGCTAGCCGTTCACTAGCCAGTCACAAATTCACCTCACAATTTATAAAACCAAAAACGGCATAAACACAAAAGCTTATTTTCATCAGATCATAGACAAAAACAAATTGGCGTAGAAACTATTCGCTCTCAGAAGTTGCTGGGCAATTACAAAGTAACACATGAAGTACAGTAGAACACCTGAAATTAGTATTTTCTAAATTTACTATAAATAATAATTAAAAAAAAATCTGCTCAATCTGTTTTATTTACAACATCGAATCACAATAGGAAAATAACAATAATAATGATAATAATAACAATTACATACAAATCAGCTAACACTTTACATTTAATGTCTAATTACTTCATATTAGTTAGCAATTACTAATATTAACTAACAATGTGCAATGCATGTGTCACAGTATTCATCTTTATAAAAGATATATAAGATAATGCACCTGTACATGCTATTAATATAGATACAACTTTCTGGTTTAATAATGTATGTCATGTAATTAACATTAACATTATTAACATGCACAATTAACATTAGATTATTTTTCAGTTAACTCATGGACCCCTAATTTAAAGTGAGTACTAATTTTAAAAAAAGCTATTATATTTTACTTACTTTTTAGTGCTGTGCAATGATTAAATACAAGTTTGTTTACATATATGCATTTGATCACCCTGTGATTTTGCAAGTTCTTTTCCATTGTGAGACACAGAATCTAAAAAGAAAAATTTTATGATTTTTTTATTTTTGTTAACAATTTATTTGGGAATTACTGGGTCAAAAAGTATTTGATCACTTGCTTATCAGCCAGATTTCTTATTCTTAAAGACCTGTTATTTTGCTTTTTAATAGTCCAGCTACACTCTGCTCATGATTCTAAATTAGCACCTGTTTGAGGTTGTTTGCTGTCATAAAGACACCTGTGCACCCCACAATCAGCCGAAGTCTAATGCTGCGTCCAAAATCGCATACTGCTTAAGTAGGTACTACGTTTAAAATTGAATGTATTACCCGACCGTTAAACAGTATGTTCTATATAGTAGGAATGGGGGTACATCCACCATATTGATTTTGTCGCGTGTCATGCATCGTAACAACAACGCGACAATTTAAACTTTCATTAAGTCTTCTGTTTGTTTATGCTAAAAATCTTGGAGGGAGCTGAAAGTCTGTGTTTATATTTAGGAAAATATGCAATTTTATTTTAATAAAATAATATAATAATGAATATATATATATATATATATATATATATATACTGTATATTTGTCCTAATATGTATAAATACACACAGTACACACACGCATTAATACATACATATATATTATGTATGTATGTGTGTACATACTTTTTTATACTTCACATATGATAAGTTAACTGTATTGTTTATATTAGAATATTTCTCAGATGTTCGTTTTCAAAAAAGGCACTCAATGTAGATTCCAAAGAGTTGTGAGTAATGTGCATGCCTTCTTATCAATACGTGTGCACTTGTTGGGTTTATTGTTTAAATTAGAAGGACAACTGCATATTTTCTTTTAACTGCAGAAATGTTGCCTTGGACCCTTACCAAAAGATATGCTTAATATGTATCCAAATGTCCAAAGAAAATATGCAGGTGTCATTCCAATTTAAACAATAAATCACATGGCTGTCTAACACATCATTCAGAAAACTAGTTTAAGCGTCAAATTTATGTACAGACATGTGAGATATGCTTATTGCCATTACTTACTACTTACATACGTTTCAAAACTGACAGGTGCTATTATTGAAATGTGTGTCGGTTAAAAACACACACGTCGAATCACAATCAGCGATAACTTAATTGGACTAATTCAGTATCTCCCACAAACGTTCAATTAGATGGGTCTGATTTACCTAAAACCGCACTGGAAGATAAGCTCCTCATAACGTTCACGGATATGAGGAAACCACCCCTTAAGATTTTAGAGGATCTTCCGTTCTGCTGAAACGAAGCCCCGCTGTTCGTTATCTGCGCAAGAAGCAACCTCCAAGGTAGGCTTCTCTGCTGCTCACCGCTCATCAGGGGCGGCAGACCTGCCTGGTTTCGAAAACTGAATTTTTATTCAAATAAAAAGTGGTATGTTAGTATTTGAACTGACGGCTGAAGCTGATAATTAGCCTGCATGGAGTCAGCTTTGATTGGCGTCGTAATTGGATTGTCATTGGGCTGAAAACCTATTATCTTTGGCTCATGCCCCATGAAATTTGTTGGAAAAACTTTGCTGCCAGTCATCCGAGCGGCCATCTTGGGCTTGCAAATGAGGTTTAAAGGGAGGGAGATTGGTACTGCTGGGAGGCTCACTTGACTGCGTCCCTCCACACAATTCCATTGGTATTGATTAATGATATTAACTTTGCAGGTATCTGTTCCAGCATGCTGTGTTATTGGCCATTGCTTTGGACTGCTGCTGGTAAAGGAGGAAAGATGAGAAGAGAGGCAACGTGCGAGGTAGTGGAATAATGAGAAAGGAGAGGAAAAAGGAGGGAGAACGTCAAACTGCAGGCGTCTTTTCATTTGCATTAATGTATATGGAGAGTACCGAATATATGTCTTGTAGCAGTGGGTGTCGTTCGCTTATAGTGCTTATCAAAGCGATTGTTGGAGTGGGAATTGAGTTTTGTTTTAACATCCAGTGTTTCCGGATATTGTTGCACGCAAACAATGTCACGGAGCGGCATTCTGAACGTGACCTGTGAAGCTTGAAAATACATCAGACAAAACGGATTTGCATTTTTTTGTGTTTGTCGGTGGCTGTGAGTTTAAAAGGTGTGACAGCCTTCCCATGTGCCTCACACGTACAGAAATGTGCCCTAAAACAATAGGCTGCGTTGATGACGCCTTCCTCAGGTGTGCGTGGGTGTGTGATTGGCTCTCTGCCCTGTGTGTTCTCACTTCACATGCAGATGGCACTGATACATATATTCACACCCATAAGCCTTTGCGCTCAGCCGCCCCAGCCCCTGGGACCGTCATCGCCGCTGCGTCCATGTGAGCGCTAGCATCGCGCGGGAGAGGCCCCACGGTGAAAATGATTATTTTCTGTAAAGTTGAGAGGAAGCTCAGCATGTTGGAATGTGTTGGGAGGAGACAGGATCCCATACAACCGAACTGCATTTAATTACTTCTGTTAATATACACATAAGTATAACACCTTTTGTAGTTTTACATACCAGTGAATAAACCTGCATCTATTTTAATATCCTTATCTTATTTACTTTATTTACCCAATCTTATTTACTAACAGTTAAGTAATAGTATTTAAATTGAAGGAATTTGTTCCTGCCAAAATGGATTTTTTGAAATAGTCATTATTTACTGTGCTCACTGTACCCTAGGGAAAGCGTGTGGGGAAGGCTTTTAACAAATCACACACAATACCGTTGAGCTTTGGAATGCAGTGGCCAATCAGAGGTGTTCAGATGAGTCATCGCTGAAATCAATCAGTTCTGTCGAGTGTGTAAATATTCTCTAACTGAATTCTTGAGAATTCTCTCATCATAAACAACAAAGCACAGATGTGCGTGCAATGTAATAGATTCATTTCACAGTGTATAGCCTACAGCTTCAGTGATTTATATCAATATATGTTTTCTCTTTTTTTTTAGAGCGCTTAATCCCACAATGCGTCAAAGTAATCTATATACAGTTTAATTTTACTCGCTGTTTGGATAATCATGGAAAGAATTCTAATATCAATTTCTAATCTAAATTGTAGTCATGTTCAATACATGTCTGGTTCTTTCCTAAAACCTAAAAAGACAGGTTTATGATGTTTAATACATTTGGCTGTTGATTAAGTATATAACTGTACTTATTCTGTACAATTCTGACAATTTAAAGAAACCTTTTAACCATTTTTTTTTATATATATATAACCATTCAATAAAAGTCGGTGGGGTCCAAAACAACACTGCTGTCCATTTTACTTTTATTGTATTTACAAATTTTCAAATGTTCTAGTTTTGTTTGTTTTTGTCATTTTCATTTTTTACATTTTTTAAAAATTTTATTTTATTTCTAAAATTATTATTTTTTATTTCCGTTTTAGTTGTTTTATTTAAATTTAACTAAATGTTTTACCTTTTATTTATTTATTTATTTTTTTTAAAATACAGTTTATTTGAAGTAACGTTTTTTATTTTAGTTTTTTTTTTGAGTAACTATAGTAACTTTGACTAAAACCTATTAAAATCATTTTAGGTAAATTAAATATTGCTGAAATATAGTATGTAAATATTAAATGAAAAAAGTTATTAAAAAATAGATATGTTGACTTGGCAACTAACTAAAAGAAAAAATAAATTACTAATAAACAGCAACATCAGTGAAACTGAGAAAGTAATTAATAACAAAAATAAAAGAGATATATAAAATACTGTAATACAATATAAATCATACTAATTCAGTTCCTATTATGTTTTAGTTAGTAAAATGTCTGTTTAATTGCATTTATCATTTATACAAGTTAATTTGATATAATGTACAGTACTGTACATAAGGCCTGTGTTCTTGCATTAGGTTTGCATGTTTTATGAATATCAGTACAGCAGAGAGTGAAAATTGTGATACTTTGTGATAGATAATTTGCTAGTTGCACACAAGGGAGCTGATCTTAATTGAGCGTATTGGTTTGTGTGTTTGCTTGCAAACATGGACACACTGCGATATGGTAGATGACGTTTTTGAAAGTGAGTGTGTAACCTCTTTATGCGAGCACTGTTGATCAGCCCATTCCAACTGTCATCTTATTTGCATGCGATGGACGCATCATTATTCACTACATTTGATGTCCACAAAACACATTAGAACTGTTTCCTTGAGCAAAATATTAAGGACCCGCCGTAGCAGACATCATTTGTGTACCCAAATTGTAAAATGTAAATTGATATGTAAGAAAATGGCCCATTAACTTTTTCATTAATGGTTATAATGCATTTTGAGTGTCATCTGTGCAGAGAGAGCACATGCTCATTTGAGATGGGAACTGGGTAGCTCCACGCAAACACACTTTCGCTCACAGATATTTATTTATTAATTTTTCTGCCCGCTGTGAAATCATGTGTCTGTTTATGGTGTTACTATTAATCAAATCAAGTCAGCAGCAGTATGTTCAGTAACACTTTCTATGAAACACGTTCCATATATAATGCATAATACACACAGATACTTAATGCTTCATTAAAATGTTCAGAATGCTTTATAATGCTTATTTTTATCTGTTATATCTAGAGTTGCAAATCTGGAACCGTTTCTTATTTATAACAGGTTGCAGTTTTGGATGCTACTTTAATGACATTTGTTGCTGTGGCATAGAATTTACAGGTGCTTCCTCAAAAGTGGTAAAATTGTCATTAATGGAATTGTTAAGCAACTGGAATCATTAAGACACATACCCCCAGTTTCACAGATGAGGCTTAAGCTAGTTCCAGACTAAATTGCATGTTTGAGCTGTCTCAAAATGAAAATATCTTGCCCTGACATATCTTAAAACATCTCTGTGTCGTTGTTCTGTGTTAAGATGCACACCTGTAATATTTTCTTATAACGCATTTTTGTAAAAGTTGCTTAAATATATTAATTTAACTAATGACTGATCCTGGCTTAAGCTAAGCCCAGTTTGTGAAACCGGGCCTAAGTGTGTGTGTGTATTATTTATATATATATAGTTTGTTATGTGTGTGTGTGTGTGTGTATATAT
>JAUCMT010000024.1:9033280-9055842 GCA_032357475.1 Enteromius thamalakanensis | reverse complement strand
ATATGATCTCCTATAGCACGGACTGTAAGACACCACTTTTAAAATTTAATTTCCCCAGACAAAATTAGATTGAATGCATTTGAAACCTGAAATAATGTAAATAATAAGTAACTTAATAGTTAAGTTACAACTGATGTTATATTATTAATAAAAACCAAGTTAAGCATACACATAGCTATCCTTTTTTGGTACAGGCAGATATACAGACATGTATATGAACGATGGATAGGTATGTAGTAGATAGACATCTTCTGTATCCATTTTTATCTGTTCATTTAAGAATGAGTGTCTCCGTTTGTTCAGTTGTCAAATTTAGCCCTCTTCAGAGCCGTCTTTCCTGAGCGGTAAATAATTAGGCAGGATTCATAACGGTGAGACAAGCTCTCTGTGTTGATTCACTCTTCCAGCCATTAAGATACATTTACCTTCCATAATAGATACTGCAGTGCGCCCTGCTGCAGTGTACAGTACAGCCTCACTTCCAGCCCTTCCACAGGCTTGAGCACATTTAACACAAGTGATTAACACACTTTGATGTTTGAAGAGGATCTCTAACTGTGACCAGCCTTGTTGTGAGTCCACCTCTGTCCTTGCTGTGGAAGAGAGGATTATTTTTAGTACAAAGCAAAACACGATTCACTGAAGTATGATGACGACATAATGGCCGCCGGTGTGCCGAGGCGTTTTGGTTGGCTGCCTAAAATGGATTTAATGATCTGTTCTCATGCTAATACGTGCATATATGACACATCCATTGATATGCCTTTTGTTGCTGTGTGTTGAGTGCAAAAATGTGCATGTACTATACATACGAGTCATTTCAGAGCTGACGTAGCGCACCTTGAGCGAATTCGGCGAAATTTTGAATTCGGTATAATTAATGCTTAGAAGATGAAAATATAAATAAATAAATGTATCCAGCAAAATGACAAAACAAGTTCTACGAGACAGCTGTGAGAGGCTGAGTTACTGTTGGCGTAGCAACCGTCACAGCTCCTCCTCGCCACCCTCCTCGAAAATGATCGATTTTCTTTAATTTTCTTCTGCATCTTCCACCAGAGAAGGGAGAGGGAGGGAGAGGGAAAAAAATGAATAAATAAAAAAGAGGAGGCTATCTGTAACCTATCCCTTCATCCTGGCGTGAGCTATTCAATCCTGTCTATTAGATTTACTGGAGAGGAGCAAGACATTAACACAGGCGCACAGGGAAAAAAAGAGAGAAGGAAAACACTGCCACAGATAATGTGGATGTTTCATGCATAATCTCTAATATGAGAAATGTATTAATAGGGAAATTATTGTGCATTCAATTATTTTGAAATGGCTGGCTGAGATGTTGTGATTTGGCGGTGTCCTGATAGCAGTGGCGCAGCAGGGAGCTCGGTGAGTGATGAATAACTTAATCTCCTAATCCGAAAATGGGCAGCGATCAACGGCACCGCTCTACGGAGCGGCCAATAAAATGAAAGCACCGAAGAATGACAGATGAGAGCTGGGAGAAGACGAGGAAATAAGAAATAGATAAACAAATAGAACAATAAAGCAGACGGTTTTAAAGCGGCGTAATTCTGTCACATTCATTAAAGCCAGAGAGCAAAATAAAACAATGCGAGATGGAGTGGCAGAAACATTACCTTTAATGTGGGTATCGTGTGGCGCGTTTGATGAGCTGCTGGCTCCGCTTTATGTCCGCTATTCAGTGTGACTCTGAAGCAAATCAACACGGGATCTTTAATCAACCTGAAAAAAAGCCAAGATTTAAGGAAGTAAACTCCATCCCTGTTAGGGTGTACAGTTTGTACAGTTTGAAGATGAAACAGAGTGTGTATTGTGTGCATTTTTTTTTCTCTATAAAATTAATGCATTTATTCAGCAATAGTGTGCATTAAATTGAAAGAGCCTATCTGTAAAGATTTATGTCAAAAATCTTTTTTTGGAACTTTCCGTTTAGGACAAAATTGTATCACCTTTTCTATGGAAATACAGATTAGCACAACCGAGACAATAAGAAGAAATACATGTTCTATGAGGATATTTTCTCACATTCTTGCCATTAATATATAAACTGATTATTTATATACTATATTGCTGAGAACGTAATTTAGACTATTTTAATGGTGATTTTCTCAATATTTCGATTTTTTTATTTTATTTTTACACCCTCAAATTCCAGATTTTCAAATAGTTGTATCTCGGCCAAATCTATCCTAACAAACCAGACCTCAATGAAAAGTTTATTTAATTGGTATAAATCTAATACAAAATGACCCTTATAACTGGTTTTGTGGTTCAGGGTCATACATGATGATGATTTCTAAAGGGAATTTCTAAAGGTTATTTTAGATACTACAATATTAGTTTTAGATTCTAATAGTATTTTACATTAATTATTATTTTTAATTAAAAATTAAGAAGTCTTGGTCAGTCTTTTGGGCTGCAGTAGAGCATGACATGAATTTGAGCGACAAAATGGTGAAAATAAAGGTCAAAGGTTCATATATTTATGTGTGTGAAGTTGTTGATGTGTTTTGTTCTTGTGCAGTGCTAACAAATTCTGTTTTAATATGCTCAAGTCTTGCAGTGCATTCCATTGTATACAGTACACCCACAGTCAGATGATTGCAGGTCATTTGTATGTTGTCAGCGTGTTTGTATTGTCCTCTGGGCTGAAATAGCATCTGTTTGACCCTGTAATGTGTACATGTACAAGGAGCCAGTGTCCAACTGTGCCCTGAGAGACTGAAGAATGGTGTCATCAGAAGGTCAAGGAGTCTGTCTCTCTCAATTACAGAACTGCAGAGGTATAAGGTATTTGAGTAGTACTTCACTACATTTGCAAATCATTTTTTGAGGAATCTGCTTTTTATTAGTTAAAAACCAACTACTTTTTCTCAAGGTAGAAACAATACCTTTTACTCTATTTTGAGGGTTAGTGCATGACGACACAGTGTTTGTTGAGTTTGAACTGTTTCTTTTAGGTAAAGACTTAAACTATAGTATTCGTGATTGGCATGATTAATATAAAAACACCTTTTAAATGTTAAAACACTGAAATCATTTTCTGGATTTTTGCTTGCTTTACTTTAACATCTGATTTTTTGTTTTGTTTTACATGTAGGTAGTCAGAACAACATTACAGTGTTAATGACAGTGATATCTGACTTTACAAAGTTTAAGGAAATCTCTACTGCCTCTTGTTTTCAAAGTCAATTTAAAAAGTGTTTTTTTTTCAACTTTTAAATGCTTAAATACAATTAAATGTGAATTGTATTTCTTTTCTTTTTTTACTTTTAGGTGAATAAAAGTTTTGTAAATGTTCTCAGTAATTTTTACACCCCTGCAATTGTTCCAGTTATTTTATTTATTTTATTTAATATTGTTTTATTTTATTTTATTTTATTTTATTTTATTTTATTTTATTTTATTTTATTTTATTTTATTTTATTTTATTTTATTTTGCACCTATTATAGTTTTTAAAAATCTTTAACTATTCCTTTAAGCTTTTGGGTTGCATGATACCAAAGATGACACCTTTCTGATGCAGAAAGACTCAATATTTTATTCTATTTATATTTATATTTTACTTTTTTACAAAAAAAACATGCACTGATTAATCATTCACAATTTTTTGATGATTAAGATGATTATGACTTTTTATTTAACAATAAAGTTATTGTATACAATATATGGTATGGATGTTTGTCTATGCAGTGCAGCTTTTCAAAAAATGCTGTGATTTTGCACTCTTTGTGTTCTCTTCCATTCTTTAAAAAGAAGATAAAAATATCCATCTAGAATGTATTTGTAGACAGTCGTATCAGGATATTTAATGGTTCTGCCACAAAGAATCTTGTTTAAACATAACTTAAACCATAGAAGTGATCACCTGTTTCGTCATAAGCACATAACACAACACCATCTGCAATATGTCACAACAAACCATTATTTTGTCTCTGATGGTACATGTGTTTAATTGATAACACTAAATTGTCTGTTGCCTCTGGCTTTTTCTGTAAACAATTGAAGCAATTTTGCTGTGACAGAAGGCATTACTAGTGTTAGAGGAGGAGTTTGCTGGGTATGCGTGTGTGTGAGGGTGTGAGGCTTACGTTAGCGTGTTGAGGGTCCGTGCGAGGGCTGAATGACAGGCAGCAGACGGGCAGGTCAGGTAGCATGTGGCGTATGGCAGGTATGCTTCCTGTGTCTAAACAGAAGCGTGTATAAGTGTAGCCCTGGCCTTCTCTGACAGTAAGACACCACGCAGCTGCTGGCTTGATTGAGACATCTGTATGAAGCAGATGGAGTTTGGGAAAGAACTGGATTTTGATGTCTATCGCTGACATTTAAACGACACAGCACCACGTTCACTCAGCTGACGCTGGACAGGAGACCACTCGTGAGATTGACTGCTGGACCTGTACTGCTGACGGTCTCAAAAATCCCATTTGTTTCATCAAGTTTGTCTTGCTTCATGTAATCATAACTACAGTAAATCCCACCGTTCACAGCAAGAGCAGATTTGTGAAAAGTTTTGAATCTTCACCGAAGACAAGGCTTCTAATGTAGTGTCTTTTTTGATTGATAGACCAGTGCAAGCGCCTTTTTTACTTATTTTGTGCACTGATTTTGGGTAAGAATGTGTGAAATGAATGAATGTTTAAACATGATCAGATGTGTTTAAACAAGTACAGAAATGTGTAAACTTGTATTATAGTGGTAATCAGTCAGCATTATCATTTATATTATTAATAGTCTCAACTTAAAAACAGTCAATACTCTGTGACAGAAATAGACTGAACTTGTTCTGCCAGTTTATTTATTTATTTAATTTATAATAATTCTACTTACCTATTTATTTATTGACAAAGCATTCTATAAAGGAGTTTAGAAGTTAAGATAAATAATTTGATTAGTAATCAGCGTTATTATTTAAACAATACAGAAATAGATAAAGTATAAATAAATAATTCACAACAATAAATTACAATGGCTTTTATGTTATTACACAAATGCAGCCTTGGTAAGCATACAAGACTTTGTTTTCACCACATTACTGTAAATATGTTTGATTTTTCCAGTGTTCATTTAAATAATAACTTAATTATAATTATAACTTGAATACTGTCAATTACTGTACACATTGTGAATGTAAAATATTGTACATTAATTAATCTATTGAAACAACACATTTTTTAGTGTACAATTATTATTATTTTAATTAATACATTTTATTTTTGTACCCTGTTCCCTGTGAAACCTGCTGGGGTAAACATACCTCTGATTGGGATTTCAAATGTGAGAATATCTCTCTCTCTATCTATTGCCGTGCTGCTGTAAATAAATAAAAGATAGGGTCTGGTGATACAGCAGGTCTCAGATGTGTAAAAGCCACAACTCTCATATCAGATCTGGATTTGTGTCTCCCACCAGGGAGTGCAAACACACAGTTGCAGCCTTCCAAAACATAAACACGCTTCCTCCATTTTCCTCCCTCTTTGTCCTTTCCTTTTTTCCCCTCTGCCTTATTAATGTCTATTCCTTGCTGTGTTGGCCAAGCAGGCCGTGACTCCTAATGAACATGCACAAGACCCCCGGGCAGCACTTAAACTTTAAAACGTCTATTATTAGGATCACCAAAACACCACTGGTGACCTCGCAGAAATTTAGAAACGTGCCTTTTTCTCGATATCTCTACATTTCTCCCAACACGAAAACCTAAGCAGGTGTGGATCTGCGAGCCACCTAAAGTCCAACAGCTGAACTTGCTTTTGGTTGCCATAGCATTGGGATTATTAAGATATCCAGTGGCTGCCTGGTTCCTCTTTTATGATTCTCAGACTGAATAAAAATTTAAAAGGCCATTAAACACCATTACCCCCTCCTTCGCAGGTGTCACTGCCAGCAATGCAGAGTGAAGTAGCTTATTTTTCTATTAGGTGGAGAGAGAAAAAGAGAGAGAGAGGACGATTGTAAGACCAGTGCAAATGAGTCTTTGCTCTAGAATGGCCAAACGGTCAGACTCTAATTAGCCTGCCCTGCTCCTCTTTATCTAATGGAGCTTTGAGCGCTGAAAAGGGTAAGCCTTTCCAAACATCTAAATGGCTTATATTAGACTTGCCTGGCTCAATGGGAGTTTGACCATCCTTGAGTGTGTGAAGGGCAAATGGGGGTTTTGATTCTAAACTTGAGCAAGAACGAACACCATGATTGGCTAGAAGAAGCATGAGGACAAGTAGTGATTTGAGATGTTTGCTTTTGTGAGCCTTTTCCTAGGGGTATCGATTAGGATGATTATTAGCTTGATATTCAGGATTTCAAAGTTAATTTCAAGTTGAATTTTGGAGTGCACATATATACACACATACACATATGTGTGTGTATATATATATATATATAGATTTTTTTTTTGGTAACACTTTATTTTGATGGTCCCTTTTGACCATGTCCCATTTTACCTACATGTCAACTAACTCTCATTAGAATATTAGTACACTCTGCTAACTCTTTATTGTGATGGTCTTCCAAAAGAGGCTCTACTGACTATAAGTAACTTTGCAAGTACATATCAACTTATTGTAACCCTTCCAGTCTACTAATACTCTGCTAGCACTCTACTGAGAGTTAGTAGATATGTAGGTGCAATGTTACTTATAATCAACAGAAAGCGTTAAAGGGACCATCAAAATAAAGTGAAACCCACATTAAGTATCTCATTATGCTGCTAAAAGTAACGTGTACTGCCCAGTAGTGCGCAAAACAATGACGTCTTCACAACAAGGAAACAAGCCCAATGGAACACAATGGAATCATTTGCAACAAAAAAATTAGAGCAACAAAAAGTAAACCAAGCACAACACCGCAAAATTACACTGTAAAAACAATCCCGTAAAAAAAAAAACATCAGCTGTGGTTGCCAGAGTAAAACCGTAAAAAAACGGTAAAAATATATATTTTTTAAAGTTTTAAGTTAAATTTAAATTTTATCATAATTTCTGATAATAAACTGTAATAACTGATATCATGTTATTTTACCAACCTATTCAAGTAGTAAAATACATTTTGTAAATTTGAAGTAAATTGATAACCACCAAAAGCAGGTAGTGATGAGAAAGTAACATGATGGACCAAAGCCCAGCACAAGCAGCTTTTAAATAGAAACATGTATAGAAAGTGCTCAGCGTTATTCACACAAACACTAAAACACCATCTTGGTATAAATTAAATTAACTCAAGAAAAAATTATTTCAAAGAAAAATACATAAAATCCAAGCAAAATTTCAAATGCTATAGAGAGAATTCTGGGAATGTTTTTCCCTGTATATTTTACAGGAATTTACCATTAACAGGTTTTTACCCCAGCATTTTCTACTTTTTTACCATTAAAATCACGGTTATTTTTTTACAATGTAGCACAACACAATTAAATTACTCCTTTGTTTTCTGTTGTGTGGCAATTTCATTAAGATATTCTTGTGTTGTGGAGATTTCATTGTGTTGTGCACCTCTGGTCCACTGTACACATGACTTGGTAAAATTATTATAGGTACATTTGCTTTATTTAGGATTACTTATTTTATTGTTTTTAACTTACATTTCTTGCATATATTGTTACACGTTTTTTATCTCATACATAAATCAATATTTCTATTTCATTTTGTTTACACTAATTTAATTTAAACTACTTGATTTTATTTTGATTGTACACTCCCTTTGCCCGCACATATTTTTAGAAGCTCTAAATAGTTAGTTTCCTAACTTTATTTCCTTTAATTAACTGCTCATCAGTTAGACTTGTGTTCTCATTGTCGCAGGTGAGCAATGGCTTGGACCTGCAGAGTTAGCTGGATGTCTCGTTCTCTTGGCTTCAGCCTGGAAAGTGCTGATCGTGGAAGGGGTGCTGGAGGAGCTCTCTCTTGGGCAGATGGTGGGAAGACAGGGGGAGTAGTCACCCTGCTGCTTGGCCAACAGGGACACACACACAGACGCATTCACATACGGCACACCCACACAGGAAACATTAGAACAACGATTTGTCATAGTCTTTCATTTCGACAGAGGAGTTCTTTTGTTGTTGGAAATAAGCCTTGTGAGTTTATTATTATCCTCCTCTGAGTCAGTACGTTTATAAGTTCAGCAGACACCTCTTGTGATGGTGACGGGCCGTTCTTCTTTCTCTTACTGTCCACAAGCTATTTTTGAAGAGCTACTCTCAAACTAGCCATCAAAGTTTTCTTGGTTATTTCGACAGCTTTGATGTCAGGACAAAAGAAGCCAACACAAATCTTGCATAGCAGGGCTTAAACAATAAGCATTGTTTTTGGTCATAAACAAATATATATGACAGGCTGATTTTAAAAATGGCATTTGGCGGTTTTTGAGATTATCGCCATATGCCAGTAAAATTTTTTAGCTACTATATATCTATATCTTCTTTCTCTCTTTCTTTCTCTCTTTCTCTCTCTCTCTCTCTCTCTCTCTCTCTATATATATATATATGTATATATTGCACATGTGAATAATTGTTAATTGTGAAAACAACATCTCAAATAAATACTGCACACTGTATTGCACAGTTTTACTGTACTGTAACTCTGACAGCTAAACTTTTGCTTATGAAAGAACATAAAAACTCATGTGCATGATCTGCAAATATAAAATTGTTGGAACATAAGCACTGGCAAGTGACAGTTCTGTCAACTGGCCCCAAACTCTCTCACATTAGCCCTTATCCTCATCACTGTGCTCTGCCTAGAGAAATCTGCTTAAAACATCCTTGACAACAAACGGCGAGGGATGCAGATTGTGGCTGTCTTGTCTGTTAGACTGGTGGTATCAGGAGGGGCGTCTTCAGATTTGAGATCCCTGTAGCTAAGCTTACTCGTTTGACTCAGTTCCACGCAACCCAACATGCTGTTCGACACTATCCATCCGCTCCCATATGGTAAACCTGGGCTGCGGCTTTGTCAGCTTCCAGGTTTTTTTTTTCTTTCTTTCTTTTTGTCAGCCTTAAAAACAGACAAACACAGTGAGAGGTGGGCTAATTACCACAGGCCTTCCTGTAATTACTCTTCCAGAGCTGCAGACAGGTTGGGTACAGACAGATCTGCTGTCTCTCTTACATGCTTATCTGCCGCTCACCAGACAGCTCACAAGTTCTACGTGGATTTGAGGTTCAACCCGTCCAATGAGTTGAGAGTCAGGAGTTGTCAAACATGGTTATGGTGACGTTCCGGTCTTCACACTCTTGTGTGCCAGTGATTGGCCATGGTTTTCATAGCAGTAATTCAGCAAAGAAATATTTCACTTAGTAAGAAAAAAAAGTTAATGTGTCTCTCTCCTCGGAAAATGATTTTAGAGTTGCGTTAGAGAGAAAGTAATGTGAGAATGTCCTGAAAATGTGTCCTTTGTAAAGGTTATGGGCAGTGCTTTGAACAATAACTGTCAGGGTTGGGTTGAAGAAGTTATTTGAGTCGTTAAGCTGCAGATGGCATAGCCATTCATCGGCTGATAGTAATGAAGGATGTTTGGAGTTATTTGTATCTGCATGTAAACTGTTTTGTTAAAAGTAGGTGAGTTTTGCTAGCCTGATACATTTATGTATCCCACAGGGAGCGCTGGCCCACTAAGATGCCATGGTTGCTCTACATAATTATAATGGGAAGGTCCTTGTAAACTCATTAATATTTCTGTGAGTTTAAAATGTATCTCGTGTTATCACTCCCATCATACTAGAGAGATCAGTCTAGTGTTTTTTGCATGTGTTTTTAAAGTGGATGGTTTCCCAGAATGACTTTCTTTGTAGAATAAAAAAGTGAATTTGAAGAATGGTCATAGTGACTATTAATAGATTTGAAGCTCCTAATATGACTACGAATATTTTTTATGGGGGAAAAAAAAGTTCTCTAGGTCTGTTATTTGCACAAAGATATCTTTGAGAACTAACAACCCGATCTCATGAATGTGCGTATAAACAGTACAGTACTCCGAATAAAACCAAAAATGTGTGGTACAGATACAGTAGGTAAATACTGCAAAACTATTCATGTACTAATTATACGCATTTTCATGAGACTGGCCTGGAACAACACAGTCTTCTGAAACCATAGCTTTACGTAAAAAAAAACACCTGAAAGTTAAGTTGTTATTTAGTTATAGTCTTCCCTATTTTTGAGTTATAACTCAAGAATCACTGTGACTGGGTTATTGAGTCACCATGTGTCAGAGAATCAGTTTGACTCATGAAAGAATCAGTAAAATTCCTAAAATAATCCTTCAGTCCAGCTTGTATACCATAACATCTGGTTCACTGATGAATCAGCGCAGCTTGTCCTGGAATTTGATTCTTTCTTTTTTTTTTTTTAACATTAACAACTAATTTATTATAGAAACAGTGGCATTTGCAAATGAATC
Source organism: Enteromius thamalakanensis (assembly GCA_032357475.1). Taxonomy (NCBI): domain Eukaryota; kingdom Metazoa; phylum Chordata; class Actinopteri; order Cypriniformes; family Cyprinidae; genus Enteromius; species Enteromius thamalakanensis. Next base: position 9,045,431 of record JAUCMT010000024.1, on the reverse strand, counting down.
ATTTTGTTTGATTAGGTTCTCAGTAACTATCTGATTGAAAAGAAAAAAATATATCTGTGAATAACTACTTGGCACAAAGCTATTGTGCGGGTTAAGAAGATTTTAATGTATAAAATACGTTTGTCACTTTCATTTTTGAGTCAACAGATGTGGTCACATTTAATTATAGTTGTATGGACATTTTTTTTTGTGAAGGTTCTTCCAAAGTTGCAATGCAAGGATGTTCTTTTTAATGAGTGATTTCAAGATGTTCAGTGCTGTGTTCTGGTGGTCACTTTTAGAACTCAGTAGTAATTGCACTGAAGTCACGAGAAAATCCAGTAAAGGTTTCTTGGAGTGTGTGTGTATTGTTCTGCTTGGGACCTTTTGCTGTTTAACTTGTTTTAAAGCTAGATGGACCTAGCCCTGTGTCAGGCACAGGTTACATTTCTCTGACCAAAATAACACTTAAGCCGGACAGTATGCTCTCTCTTTCTTTCACTCTGTCTTTTTTACTTCTCCTGAAAGCTAGCTGCCCATGCCACAGGCCAATGTACAGTCTGAGCCTTTGATTACATGCTTTATAGGATGCATCAGTTTGTTGTGCAGAGAGGTTTTCTGGGGGATTATTGTGGCCTAAAGTAAGTTGCCCTTTCATTAACCTTGGCTGGCGATTTCTAGCTTTAATACAATACAAATGCGTAATCTGGCCCTCACAAACACAGCTGAGCCACTGTATTACTGTCTGATATTGCTTTGGGTTCCCTCTCAGCATTTCACTAATTAAGCTTCGAGCTCAACCTCAAGTCCTGCTGTACTCTATCGTCATTTTAAATTTATTTTGATTGATTTGTGTCAGCCTTAACTATGCTCTCTGCTAGATCAATAAATAAAGATCAATACTGTAATGTTTTCATCAGAACCGTTATTAAAAAATAGATTGGCTATAAAGAGAACTGAATCACTGATAGCACTGATGCTTGCAATGCATGCCAACTTTGAATTTAATTGAACTACGTCGAAGTCTTTGAGATTAGTTGAGGGAGCGCTTGCAGGGAGAGCAGACGGAGTGAGAACGGTCTGCATTTACTCAAAAAAAAAACAAAAAAAAAAACACTGCTCTGTTTGGGTCTGAGTAATGACGCTGACCGTTGAGAATCACGTTGTGCCCTAACCAGCAGCATACTGATGACTGCGCTCATACAAATCACATTGTAATTACCAGCTAGCCAATAGCATTCATGTGGTCATATGTAATATAATGACACACTATAAATTGCAGTCCAGATGAATGGAGTTGACCAGCTGTAAAATGTTAAAACAGTAAAACACAGCATGAAAGCCCGATTTGTGACTTTGCCAGAGGAGATGATGGCTTGTGGTCTGGAGTCGTGCGCAGGCGTGTGCGTAATACGAGTCCTCTGGCTGGTGCGTATGACTTAAAATGTTTCCACAAAGTCTCGTCAGGCTGAGAGATCCCTTTTAATAAGAGCCGTTCGAGTACGTCATGAGTCCATCGATGTGATTGCGCTCTGTTTTAGCCACAGGATGTTTGTTCGCTGGAGATCTGCTCTTCTCTTAACCACCCCAAAGGCCCCCCTTTCTTACCCATGAGGGGAGGTTGTGCGGCAGCTTGGACTCTGCCCGATTCTTGCTCCAGCCAGCTGGGTGTCAGGCAGAGGGGGGGACAGCTGGGGCCCCGGTCCAGCCAGGGCCCGCAGGGATCTCGGGGTTAGCACAACAGAGGCCCCGGTCCCATGCCTTACTTTAATAGCCCCAGTTTGACCCCGCCCCGCCACACACACCGCTTCCATCGCAGGCGTATGATTAATGGCCTAGTTTTGCTCTGGCTGGCTTACCGTATGACATCCGTACACACACACACACTTACGCACACACAACCGCTGAACAGTTTTACTGCTTGTTCTGTCTTTCCGGGTTTGTAGAATAAAGAAACTTTTTTTGATTTGGATGGCACTGCTACCTGGTATACGGGTCAATGGCATGACATTGTTGTCCTTTCTGTTTTCTGTTTTTATTAACTTATTTTATCCATTAAAATGTACTTAGAATTTACATATGATGAAAGTAGTTTTGTGAAATTCATTAAAGATAAATTGAAATCCGTAAATCCGTTCTTTTAATTTTTGACTTTATGGGGTTCATTTATGCACTTTAGAACCATAGCTGATTCACATAATTGAAGTTGAGGTTTATTTGTTTACAGAATTACATGGATTTATGTGCAGGCCTTGGATGGATGGATGGTTAAATGGATAGATAGATAGATAAATGGATGGATGGATGGATGGATGGATAGATAGATAGATAGACACACAGTAATACAACAGTGTATTCAACAAAACAGTAATACAAAGAGTGCATTTCTGAGAACTTCAAGGCTTTTAAAAGATTTTTCAAAAATCTATGCTATTTCAACAGTACTTTTGAGAAGTGTAGTCATTTGTGTTGAGCATAAGATTGTGGTTTTGAATATGGGAGAGATGTGGTTTGATCCAATTTAAATAGACTTGATTTCCCTAAAGAGTGGGCGTCCACGTTCTCTGGTCGATAAACAAATAGTGTCTGCGTGCGTGTGAGCTTACGGTGGCCACACAAGCTCAATGACCATAATGAACTTGGTTAAACCCGAGCAACCTCATCAAACCTGGACAGCCCCAAGCTGGCCCACCGCAGGATTAACATGCTATTAAAGTTATTTGGTGCATCAGGAGAGAACATTCAGTGCTTGCGTCCTAACTGACACCCGCGTGTTCTGCCGAGAGAATTAAAAACAAGAATGTGTACACTGTGATGATAGTATTTGTCTGCATGGTGGGTAAAATTCAGGGAATTTTTTTAATGTCAGTACTACAGACACAATACATGGAACAAGTAAAGAAATTAAAGCAAGTTGAATAAATTTTGCTGGCAAAGATTATGTCACAGTATATGTAACAAATGTATTTTTATTGCATGTATGAGATGTTATGACTGCAGTCAGTACTTAAACATGTTTGAATTTTTATCAATTGATTTAAAATGACAAATAATAAATAATATATATATATTTAAATGCAATTCATACATAAACATGACAGTTCATTATATTTATTTTAAATTATATTTATATTTATTTTCCCCTTAATTAAAAAAAATAAAAAAATGATCTGCTAATGTGCATAATAGAATTTCTATACCCAAATCTGATACTATATATTTCCTCAGTGTCTTTGGGATCCATGTTCAAGTACTTTGGGACCATAGTAGATCCACTTGTGCACAGGCATGGGTAATTCGTGTGCAGATTCCTGTATTGTTTCCATGTGCAGGTTGTCCTCTGGAATCTCTTGTTGATCTTATTCCCAGCTTCCAGATGGAGCTCAATGCACCCGCTATGCTTGTTCTTTATAATACGCAAAAGCATGGATATTTCATGTTGCGGGAAAAGGGCATTACATCCTCTTACTGTAACTTTCTCTCAAACTGTTGTAGACGGCCTTTACCCAGTGAGATACATTTCATCCCTGGTAGCTAGAGTAGAAACAAGAGAAGACTGGAGGTCAGAATACCACTGCTGGTTCGTCTACTGCATGACATGAGAAGATAGAAGGGGCTTTGTCTGCAGGGTAAGGGGTTGTTTTGATACTATATTTATGGCTGCTGTGTACAGTTTGCAGTTGATCCTCTCTCAAGGTGGTGTGACCCACCGTATGTCCGTTCGACCAAAGCTTGGCCCTGAATTCAACCCCAGTTGCGCTGAAGAGGTTAAACTGCTTCGGAGCCACAACGGGACAGCTTTAGTGCGTTTTGTTGTAATTGTGTCCCAGTTGTCTTGTCAGAAATCAATTCAAGTTGGGAGCTGGCTAGCACAGGGAGGTCAAGGATTCTACAGCCTAAATATTTTATCTGTACTACACGTCTGGAGCTTTTAAAGATGCGTGCTGGCCTGTTTTCCCCACTTCTCTGACACACAGATGCTATTGGCTCAGCCTTTCTGCCCAGGTCAGGGCCAGGTTAAAATCAATTATAATCAATTATTAAGGGTACTGTGTATCTGGTGGAGGCTGAAGGGAGAAGACCAGGCCTTGCTAAAGTCCAGTTTTATTTATTTCATTCTTTACTTCTCAGACTAGGTAACGCTGATAAATTTAAAAACACTGATAAAGTGGCTGTCAAGCTGATTTTTAACTAAATTCAATTAAAACGTTTGACGCAAATGTGAAAGTGCATACTTGTCTGTTATTTATAAAATAATAATAATAAATAATTAAGTGTAGTGTAAAAGCGACTAATAATTGTCTGTTAATTATCCTTTTTTGTGCATTTTTTGTTTTTGATGTTTTAGAATGAAAGTTTTTTTTTCATATTAAATATTAAATGTAAAGTAAATTTGATCAACAAAATAAGCATCGAAAATTAGCTAATTTTCATGTTTGTGTCCACACACTATATTATCTAGAGGTTGGATGACTGATTCGTAATGTGCATTTGTGCCAATTCTATTAAAGTCCCAAATATTGAGTTATTATGACATTATTAAGCATTAAAGAAAAAGTGTTATAACCGTCCCCAGTCTCCTCCACTTCCTGTCCTTTACAGACATGTCTAGATGAAACCACTCTGAATACCTGAGCGCATGTGTGTTGTTGTGTAGCATGCCCATTACAGTAAACTGTCAAATGACACTTGAGTCCCAAAGGGTTAACTGTTCCCCAAACACTTCCAATGAGACTCTTCAGAAAGTAGAGTTCGGTGATTTAACCAAACAAATACAATACCAGAGAGTCCAATGCCGCTCATGCTAAACTCAGTGTATGTAATACATAACCATCACACAACAACCATCAACCCCTCCTTTCATTAGCCCAAACATGAAGAGACCCACCATAGTGGCAAAACAATTGTGTAGCACTGTCCTTAACTCCTTACTATCCACTCATCTGCCTGTAATTACTCTCAATGAATGAATAACATTAACATCCACGCTACGTCGTGCCAAAAACACACTTTTCAGTCGTATGTATCTGTGGAGTTGACGGTTGACCATATAAATGAAACTGTTCAAGCTGATTTGTTTTTGTCCTTGTAAAAAGCACAAATTTGATTTCCTTGAGTCCCAAAACAGACAGGCGTTGGGTCTGATTTGTTTTTGGTGGAAACTAAATGAAAAATGTTCTCGGCAGAGCACAAACCACGCCACGGGGAGGCTTGCAGTTCGGCCAGCACCACCTTCGGTACTTTACTCACGCAGTCCAGAGGAGGTGTGGTTGGCAATCGATGGGCCCGGGCTTCAGTGTGATCAGAGCGGATGGGAGATGAGGACGTTTCCCTGCTTTGGTGATGGCTGCAGGCGTCAGGGTCGATTTGGCGGCCGGCGGATTGAGAACCGTTATATCTGAGGAGCATGAGGTTCCACTCCGATGAGCAATCTGCTTTATCAAAAGGCCTTTTTCTCAATCAATACAGCTTTCATCAGGGGAGCCCAGTGCTGTGCTGCCCACACTGTATCAGCCCTCCCACTGGGCCGATGCCACGTGCGGGACAGGCTAATGCCTGCTCAGCTGGAGTCAGTCTGGTCAGCAGCTCTCTTGACCTGAGAGAATTTAGTTCAGATAAACACACACACAAGCTTGCGCTTTCTGAGGTCATCGCTTAATATGCAGGAACACAACTTTTTTTTTTTTCTTCTTTTTTTTTATGGAAGCTTGTGAATGGATGTGTAAAATAGTAAACATTTACTCCATGCCCACTTTATTGTGGTGTCCTTGTTAAAGTTTAATTATACATTTAAGTAATATAAATTTACTACATGTACTTACTGTATGGTTAGAGTTAATCGCATGTAGTTATGAATATTTTATTGTTATTATAATAGTTAATACATCTAACGAAAAAAGGACACCTTAAAATAGTGTTAGCTATTTTTTTTTGTCCTTTATGATGACGATTATTTTATTTATTTAGTTATTTTTTCTCAAGATTGACAGACATGTCTAGCACTCTAAAGCTATGTAAATGCATAATAAATAAATAAATAACATCAGCTTGTGGGTAACATTAATGTTTACTTGCTTACTTTTTTACATTTTGTAAAACCTTAGAGTGACAAGTTCATTTCCCATGACAGTATTAAACATTTAAATAATCATAAGAAATACTTCAACATCAATCAATCATTGATGATCATTGTTAATATTTTAAATGTATTAATGCAATATTAACAATATATAAATGAAGATATGAGTTAATTTTTGTTATGTTTGTTCATAATTTCTAACAATAATACATAGTTCATAGTTTGTAACAATAATACACTAACAATGAACAATAGTATGTTTCTAAATAAACAATAGACACCATTAATAAACAACATTTATTAATAATTTACTTGTTCTGTTGTTGTTACTGATTGAACATAATGCATTATTGTTATCAAAAGTTGTTGACCATTATTGACATTTGTTTATACCGTACCGTGAAGTTTTTTATATTATATCAAGTTAATTTCCCATAACAGCATGTTAATTTGCTATGTAATATGTAATGTTTTACATATAGTAATAAAATAATTAGAATACAATGAACAATAGTATATTTCTAAATAATAATAGTATTTGTAAATAGATTACTTTTTGCATTACACGTAATGTATAATTGTTAGAACAGTTGTTAACTATTATAAAGAATACATTTTGTCTCTTCTTGCCATTTACAAATATGACCATTCCTGTCATGTTGCCTAAGGGGATAGTAAAGTGTTTATTGGGTAGATTGTTTATGTAGTGTTTTCGGTGTATTCAGACATACTCCTAGTTTAATGTGCTTTTCACATGCTTTTTAGTAGGGAAGTGGACATATATGAATATGTAGTCATCATCATTATCATCATGATCATCAATAAGTACATATCACTGTGTGAGTTTACAAAATAAGTTATAACTAGAGGCAGTACACCTCAGACACCTTCTTTTCCTTTTCACACATTGTTTTCTTTATTTCAATAAATCATACTTTTTGCACAATTGCTTAAAGAATATGTTATGACCTCAAATCAATGTTCATATGCTGGGTTGATTTGAAAACTGATACTTTTTAACATTAGCATCACACACATCCAGCTTCATATCTATGGGTTTTCATAGATAGGTTTGTTTGGTAACTAACGGAGTACGAAGACGTACTTGAGAGGAGGCGATGAGCTCCAATTCGAATCTTGAGTAACAACAATTCAACAGTTTAAATCTGTGTAAAAATGTTGAAATGGCGAAGTTGCATCAACAAATGCTTTTGAACATATTAGTTTTGCGTTAAACTGTTCGGTTTAGAGTGGTGTAGGGCTTCTTTCTGACATGATAGAGCATTAACTTTTAACAGCAGTCATTGGATATTTACCAATATCAAAGCAATAAAGCAGTGCCAGGGTTCACGTATTGAACCTCTGTTTTAGCGCCACTTAGTGGACATTTCTCTTTAAAACTGTGGAAAAATGTGCAGTAAGGAATGCAAAAACGGTAATTATTTTTATGAGACCAGGTTGGGTTATCTGGCATCTTAGAAGGGCCCATTGAAGGGAATCAAGGTGAGGATGCGGTAATGGTGCATTAATGAAGTGGTGTGGCGTAGTAGTGATGAGCAGATCTAGAGGAGTACGGCTGCACAGGAATTACCGCCTCAGTCCTCCAGCACAAGTAGAACATTGAATTAATCTCCAGTCTCGCCCATTCAATGAGTCCCCAGAGCTTGCTTAATTAACCTAATAAAAATACTAATAGAACCATTTCCAAAGGTAAATTTAATTTACTTGTCAGCGTTGTACATCAATAGGGATAAGGACGGGTGGGCACTTGTGTCTCGGCGAGCATCAGCACAGGCCACTAATAAATACCAACTCGTTTACATCCACATCTGATTATGCCTGCTGTCAGTGGCCGCAGTTAAATTATGATGAAAAGATTGGCTGAATTAACCAAAGATTAACACAATGTTTGTCTAGGAAGATGATAGGATTTCTTTTTTCTTTGCTACTCCTCCACCTTTGATGATTTGATGTCTTACCTCAACCATGAAAGGTGTCAACTGCTAGAATTAATTGCATTAAAACCGATAGCTGTATTTGGTCACCAAATCAGTTTAGGCAAATGTAGTTCATATGGAACAATCATAAAAAAAACAAACAAAAAAACTTACTGGCGGGAACTTTGTGGCGATGTAGTACTGATGTACTACCAAGAGCCATTAAGCCCATCTCATTACTGCCCTCCCAATGACTGTGTAATGACCTGCAATCATTTGTAAGTGAATAACTATTAAAAGCCCTGGCAGCTGGGAGAATGCTTTTAAAGTCAAATTAAAACACATGGGAGGTAGCCTCTTCTCTGCATAATATGTATCTATGGACGCATAACAAGCTCCCCTTCCGTTTTTCACTACCAAGAATATTTCATCTCCAAAGAGACAGGGAGATAAAGAAGTACTGGACTTTAAAGAGAGGTCTCATCGACATGCTCTTGTTTTAGGTGCTTTTATTGGATATTGTAATCTTTGGCGTGATTGTGGCCTCCAAAGATGGGCCTTTGCGTTGTGTGTGTTTAAGCCCATTAGGATGTGCGTAGACACAGCTGTGGTCCTCGGAGTGAGCAGACCCTCACTAGCACATTGTTCTGTCACCGCCATGCGTGAAGGGGACCAATCAGAGGCTTTTATTTTCCTAAGTTGCTTTGTGAATAGATAATCACTTCTGAAGTTAAGAGACTTTTATAGACTGTGGATGACTTTTAACTTTCTCAACAAGGTTAAATCCTCCAGGTTTAAGATTCTGTGCTGAACAGAGACAAAAACAGGTATTGATTAGTAGTCATGTGGTATATAATACATTTTTTTAATGAATCTAATCAACACATTTCTGTTTGACACAAGTTACTCAGACTGAAAGAACAACCTTATACAATGTACTTAACCTCTTTTACATACTTCTGGAAACCATTCGTGTTCAAGAATATGCCCCTTATAGGTGAAGGCCTGCCTCACATGAAACAATTTTTTAATAAAGAGATTTACACCTTTTTTTTTTTTTTTTTCTCAGTTTTTTAGGGAAACTTTTTATACATGGCTTTATACATTAAATTCACTTCACATTTTATTTGTGTATTACAATACACTAATGTGCAAGAGTCTTATGCCACTAGTATTTTCAAAAAAACAAAAATGGTTTTAAGTGGGCTATTTCTATATTTTTTGCTAACGTGTACGTTGGAAATATCAGTTTACATTTCCAAACATAATTTTTGTCATTAATTATAATATTGCAGTGAGATTATTGTCTGCATAAGGAGTCTGACAACAGAAAGTGCTCCACACAGAGATCTGTTCTGATCATCATCCAGTTTGTCTGGAATGACATGAAGAAACAAACTGAGACAGACTAAATCCAAAAGAACTTTGGCAACATCTCCAAGACGCTTCAAAAAACCTACCTGTAAAGCTACCTGAAAAACTGTGTGCAAGTGTACCTCGGAACAGAAGCTGACAAAACCAAACATTTATTTGAATTCATCAATTAACTTCTATTAACTACATCAATGTATTTATGGCATTATTTTTGAAAGCGTCCTCGTTTTAGAGCATTTTTATATACAGTATGTGTCTAAAACTTTAAAAAATACTGTAGCTTTCCAGGTAGGTTTTTCTTCAGCATCTTGGAGACTTGCCACAGTTCTTCTGGATTCTTTAAATTGTAATAAAGTTCATCTGTCCTATCCCATATGATTAAACACATTTTGTCCCTGTAAACCACAAAAACCACTCACACACTCACTCATTCACACAGTCCCTTAATCTCAAATTTTGTTCATGTATTCATTGATTTCTATTCACTCAACAACATTTTACTCAGGTGCTCTTTAAACGTTTAGACTGCCTGCATGACCTACAGCATTAAAATGAGTTGTTAAAGAGTTGTTAAAACAATTAATTTATTTATTTATTATACAGCTGAAATGTACATTTGTTTTCACAAATGTAATAAGCTTTGGGCTTGTTTTACAGTTTGTTTTAATTTTGTACCAATGTTCTGTAAATCAGAATGTAATTTAAATAATATTTTGAGTTTATTTCTGTTATGACCAGTTCTTCCTCTTAAAATTCAATTCCTTTCATTAATGTTATTTAGGTTTTTTTAATAGATTATATTAATAAAGCAGAAACATGTTTTGAGAAAAACATTTTAAAACTGGTTTACTTTTGTTGCATTTTAATTCAACATTTCAATTGGCTTTTTCCGGCACAAATAAAGCACTGAATAAAGTTATAAATTAAAAAATATAAATAAAAAATAAGCATTCCTTTTCTTTTTAACATTTTATTCATTTAAGAAACCAAAAAATCTGTGATAAATATCCCAGGTTCCAAAAAACTATTAAGCAGCACAACAGTTTCCAGCACTGATAATTATTCAGCATATTAGAATGATTTCTGAAGGATCATGTAACATTAAAGACTGAAGTAATGATGCTGAAAATGCAGCTTTGCATCTCAGAAATAAATTAGATTTTCATGTATTTCAAAATAGGAAATTGTTGTTTTACTTTGCAATAATATAACACAATATGACATTTTTCCTGTATTTTTGATTAAATAAATGCAGTCTCCCTGTAGTTTATTTAAGAGAGAGAAAAATAATCTGTGTAATTTTATACTAAAATTAAAAACTTGGAATAAAAACATCTAGGAATGTTTGGTATAAAAAACACCACTATGCATGGTTGGTATAAAGCTATGCTTTCTTTATTAACAAACAAAAATAATAGCTTTGAGTTCTCTTTTTTTTTTATTTTATTTATTTATAATTTTTTTTTATTTTTTTATTTTTATCAGTTTACCCAGTCATAGAAGGTCGTGTTACTAGCTTATTCTGAAAAACTGTGTGGACAGACTATTGAGTGCTGGCTGTGGTCATAGAGAGTTCATTGCTTTGGGGTTTGAAGTGAGTGATGAGTTATTTTGAAGCTCTGAGATGTTGTAACCATCCTCCACCACAAGGTGGACAGGCGTGCGTGTGTGTGTGTGTTTAATTTTTTTTCCCTTTGGAAAAGGACAAAGTTGAGAGGTTTTGATGAAGAGCTTGTAAAAGTGTTGTTTTATAGACTACATATTAAGTAATTTCATGGTTTGCCACTTGAATTCTTTAACACTTTTCATTGACCTATATTGCCAACTTTGACCCTTTAAAAAACTCAAAGCATTCAAAGCAACAAGACTTAAAGCAGCAACGCTACGTCTCAACTTTAAATTCCACCTCATTTCCCAGTCTGATCAAGATTTCTCTTTGAGGACTTGATATGCTCCTGTATCTGAACGGCACCACAGAGGACAGAAAGACAGGAAAGAGTAAGAAGAGAAAGCAGGAGGAGGAAAGAGAATGTTCTGTGTTTTGGTGTCACTGGGGGCTACGTGCTTTTTATATGTCCCAGTAGAGAAGAGAGATGAGGAATGTAAAGGAGTAGAGAGGGAGAGAGAGAGAGGGATTCTCAGGAGGGGGATCTAAGGCTGTGTCCGCCACCACCACCTTAAGCCACCCTTCTCCTGTTGGTTTTAATTCACTTCCACAGGAAATCTAGATCTGCTTCCCACCTACACAGAACTAGCTTGTCTGTTCCTTTCTATCCTGTAGAATCCGTTCTCCAGGGATGTGTGGATTTGTGTGTAGTTTTGTGTCAGTCAAGTCTTGCATGCATTGTGGAGACCTCACAACGATGGTAAACCTTGCATATATAAGTATTCTATATTGAAAATAAAATTAGTTGGAGAGATTTGGGGTGCACTAGTCATTTGGGTGGCACTTTATATTAAAGGGGTCATACGGTGGTACATGCACTTTTTCAAGCTGTTTGGACTGAAATGTGTGTTGGGAGTTTGTGTACACAAACACCCTACAATCATAAAGATCCACAAGTATTTTTAGAAAATTTAAAGAAGAATAAGTTGCCCCTAATGAAATCAAGCCATTCTCAAATGCATGTCGGTGTGGTGTCACACCGACAGAGGCCACTCCCACAATATTTGATTGACAGCAGCGTGTCACACAGACTGAACTGGTGTCTTACTTCAGACCCGCCCGGTATATATATATATATATATATATATATATATATTTTTTTTTTTTTTTTTAATT
>JAUCMT010000024.1:9010923-9031981 GCA_032357475.1 Enteromius thamalakanensis | reverse complement strand
AGATAGATAGATAGATAGATAGATAGATAGATAGATAGATAGATAGATAGATAGATAGATAGATAGATAGATAGTGAGGTCAATAAGTATTACACTCAACAAAAATATAAATCTGCATTATTTATCCTTTTGATCTTTTATTCAATTACAATTACAAAAAATACTGGACTGGGACAGCCATGGCAAAAGCTTCAATTTGTGCTCAGTGACTAATTTTTGTGTTTATTTTGATGTTTGTTTTGGAATATTGTCCCAATGGAAGACCCAACCATGGCCTTTATGAGATTTCTAACAGATTTCTAACAATTATTGATTTTTATCTGTTGGTATTTGATAGAATCATCATGATAGATGTCATGTGTCTAAACAAGATGTCCAGGACCTCCAGCTGAAATATAGACCCAAAACAGTAATTGCTGCAATTTTTTAGTTTCATCTGATCATAGAAGCCAGTCCCATTTGTACTGTAGTTCCAGTCCTGTCTGGCAACTGAACATTCTGGAAATAGTTTTTTAGATGAGCGAGGATATTTTTTCCTAAACCCTCCCAAACAACATGTGCTGATGTAGGGGCTGTTTGACTATTTTTTAACAAAAGTTTTTCTGACCCTGAGACTCAACTGCTTTCTGCAATCCTCCAGCTGTGGTATTTGAAGAGTCTTTAGCCACTCAAACTCTACTCCTCGCCGTGTATTGGGATGATCTTTAATGATTCTGGAACAACATTTCAATCAACCAATCAGAATTGAGGAATACTTTTTTTGGAAATATCTGTTTTAGGCTAATGATCACAGTTAGTTACACCCTTGTTAATCATTTCTCATTGATTTTAGGCATACATTTTGGCTTTAGGGGTAGGGATTGGGATCTTACTTGGCAAATACAAAAGGACATTAGGATGATATAGACACATCCTATTCCAGGCATTTTCCTAACATTGCATGTTGATTAGAAATTCTTAATTATTTGCCTGATGGTGGAAATGGAAATTGTCACTGCTCAAGCTCTTTTTTTAAAGCCACTTCACTAATTTGAGAAACTCAATTATCTTTTGCAGCATATAAGAAATATATTCTTAGATTTTTTTCATTATGTTGATGATTAAGGGAGTTTTGGCTTTGTTTCCCCTCCTATATATATTTCTGTGAAACAGGAAGCCAGGGCTGGATATTTTCATGTTCATAATCGCCCGGGAGCACTCAAAATTGTGAATATGAATGGGAATATACTTCAGAGATATTTTTCTAGGGGTGCCAATAATTGTGGTCAACAAGTATTGGAGAAAAACATTTATTTCACAAAGAAATCTTCTCCCTATTTTTAATTGTTTACTTCAGTGGTAGGTTTGAATTTTCATATATATAATATATTTTCATAGGAATCTTCAGTATTTCAGCACCTCAGCACAAACTCCACCCTCAGTGATTCAGCGAAGCAGGATAGAGCTTTTCTCTCGGGTGGGTGAAGTGATTGTTCCTCGGTTTGAGTGTTTATAGGCAGGAGGATGTAGTCCTCAGTGTTACTGCCTAATAAAAAAGCTTGCATGCTGTGTGATTAAATAACAGGGATGGCAGTAAAGAGAAAAGACATAATGATGGTTACATGCAGGTCAGTTACAATTTAATTGTCATTGCACTTCATTGCGAACGTATCAATTGGCTGCTGCTTAGCTGAGCAGAAAACAATGCTTTAGCACATAGAGGGAGTCCTGCTGACTGCCTGTCAATTTACCCAGTCTCATCCTCGTTTTATTTGTCTCCTCTCTTAAGAAAACAAAACAAAACAAAAAATAGTTCTTATAACAGAGGAAGCTAAAGCCACCGGTCACTTTGTATGTCACACCATCTTAATTAATCCTACTTTTTATGATAACTTAAAATAATGTGTGCTGTGTGTCCTAGATAGTGTAGATTTGAGTTGTATAAATGATTTAAAATAGACTTCTGTGATTGGGGCCTTTGGAATAACAGTGCAGTGTTTTAGCTCTGGTTCGGTTGACACTTAACAGATTTTCTGGTGTTGTTGTTGACATATTTTGTTTTTGTGGCTGTAAATTGCATCAGGTTGCATCAGGGTTAGCCATTCTAAGAGCCATGCTGATTTCTTTTTGGGTCTGTCCAAATCCTTTTATGAGGGGGTCTCTCAATGGCACAATCCACACTCGCTCCAAAGAACATAATACACTGGTCGAGTCTGCACACTCCAAACGGTCTCCCCACTGAGCTAGTTTTAAGTCCATAAGTCTTAGTCAAATGTCACGACATGACTGATGCATTTTTAAAAAGGGAGCCGTTCGAGACAATCAAAGTGCGGGCCTAGTGGGCTTGTTAGGGCTCCCTCTTTTTGTCCGGTTCCTCTGAAGTCTGCTCGGACCGCTTGTGTTTACGTTTCTCATCTCTTCGCTGTGACAATCCACATATGGTCATTTATCAAAGATCTGCGCTACACAAGAAACTGTTTTTGCGGAGCTGTCAGGCCAGTGATAGCTCTGTAGACTTTATTGTACAAACTTGTCAGAATTCCCATCAGACTTGCGATCTCAGCCAGCCGTGTAGTACCCTCTTCCATCTCTAGCCCAATGATTTGTGTTCAGATGAAAAACCCAAACCATCCCTATAAAGTTTTGGCAAGGACGGGTCGGTTTAATTGGCAGGCAATTGATGCGCCAATGGACTGTCATCCTGGGGGTCAAGAGTAATTTATTGAGACGCTAACTGCCTTTTTTTTTTTGGGCCGGCGTTCCATATTGAAATTCCCATCCAGACTGTATTACATGAGAAGATGATGACTTAATCCCCTGTTAATTAGAATAACATTTCCAGCAGCTGAGGCTTAGCTGTTAATGTGAGGGCTGTGGGCCACACAGGAGAGGCCGGCCGGCTGGATCTGCGGCCCCAGAGCGTGAAGCTTGGCCTGGGCTCAGAGATCTAGGCATGGGGGGCAACTCTCCACACCTCCAGCGGATGAGTGGTGGAAAGCTGTTAAATCCGCCGCTGATGACTCTCTCGTCGGTTAATAAGCTCATGTTTATTGGCAGGCTCTGTCTATCAGTGGCCTATTTTCAGCAGCAAATGGAAATATGTATTAGAAACACAGAAACCTCAGATGGTAGCGCAGTATTTTTAATAGGCTTATTTTCCATCTTCACAGAATTTGATTACAGGTGTTTTAGAGAAGAATAAATAGTGCAAACTGAACTTCAACCTCTTTCCCCCCAAAAAAATAAAAAGATAAAAAGCTGACTGGTAGAAACTGTGTTCTTTTTGTATTATGTAACACAGTAATATATACTGTATACACACACACACACACACACACACATATATATATATATATATACACGTATAATAGCCTCTCTTACCTCATTGCATGAAAGTCTATTACAAATTACTTTATCTAGATGGAAACTAAAGATACAGTTTTTGTTTCACTTCTTTTATTTTTTAAATAAATAAAAATTATTTAAAAATTAAGCTATTTTACTTTTTATTTATTAATATTATTAATTTTTCGATGTTTATTCTTAATTTAATCTCATAGTTTTTCAAAAATTCCAGATTTTCACAACTTCAAAATTCCAAAACTTTTTCTTAAGAATTGCATATTTCAAAATTTAGATTTTTTTTGTGTGGCGTCACTCTTGTAAAAACCCCAAAACCTCTTTATCGACAGAGTGATATTTACCTTTAATGCGGCATTGAAATAACATATATATATAATTAATTTTAATTCATACATTCTTTTTTATTTCTTCAGGATTAAATTGCAGTGATTGCTGCCAGCTTCACCCTTGGCCAGAGTGCAGTGAAACCGGAAGTTCCAGTGCCAGGTTTGCCCTGTTCTGTTTCTATCCTAGTATTAATCCAGCAGCCCCTCTACTCTTTAAGAAAGACCTCATTACCAGCCTCATTGATTGTGCTTTCTGCATCAGCGACCACAGCTTCTTCTACCACACCAGCTGAGAGAGAGAGCGAAAGAGAGAGAGAGGAACCCAGTGCATCTGTGTGTCCTGCATTATGGGTAGGGAGGTAAGCAGTAGGCAGGAGGTTTATGGTGCTGTAATTGGTAGTTAGTGTGATATTTGTAAGACAAATAGAGCTATATGTGCGATTCCTCCTCTCTCTCTCCTCTCTAGTCTTTACAGCCACCAAAGGGCCTCATTATAGCCCACCGCAGCCCAGGCCTCACTGCACTGCACACACACACACGTAGGGCAGGAAGTTGTGTGTGACAGTGTGGCTGCCAGGACTGATAGATGATACAGTAAGTGTGGTATTCATTGAGAGAGGACCCTGACGGTCGGGGGAATGAAACAGCTCTTCATTACAGCACACCCGGTGGACGTTTTACACTCATGCTGTGCGCGGCGGGACTGACCGAGTTTACTGTGGTCACTCATGCATATGCAGGGTTCTGAGTTAACTTTTGTACAAGACCTGCCAATGGTGAGCAAATCTGGGAAACCACCATATAGCACTGTGCTGTTATTGCAAACTAAAACTGTCAAATATTTGTTTGGCTAATAAAATAAAACTGAAATAAAGTAAAATATAAATATTAGATAATTTTTTTTTTTTTTTTACATGTTTGCAACTTATTTAAATAATTTTTAAGTTAAAGGGTTACTACACCCCAAGATGAAAAATTTGTCATTAATCACTTACCCCCATGTCATTCCAAAGCTTCCTTTGTCTTCTACGATTGACTTTTGACTTCCACTCAATGAATACTGGCATAAAATAATGACTTATATAAGTAAATAAGAAAAAATAACAACTTGTCACCGTGCACAAAATGCGTATGATCTTCAGCCGCAACACAGAGGAAAAAAATCTAATATATATATAAAAAAATTAATAAATAAAAAAAAAAAAAAAAAAAAAATATATATATATATATATATATATAAAAGAAATACTTTTTTTTTCTTTGCATACAAAAATATTCATACAATTCAGATTGAACCACTGATGGCAGATGGACTGTTTGTGATGATGTCTTTCATGTTTTTCTGGAATTTGACAGTCAATGGGACTAATTAAAATGACAAAAGCAAATTATAGAATTGCCAATATTAACTGCCATTCCTGCCACTTTATATAAATATATATATATATATTGTGGTCTAGCATGAATGTGTAGTAAACTGCTGTTCCTGCCACTTGATAAATATTCAGTATTTGTTGCATGAAAATGAACTGCAAGGAGGTGCGGTTAGCGGTGAGAACTCACTTTCTTTCATCCTCTCTAAGCCGGGTGCTGTTTATTCGTGAATGTGTGCTCGTGTGTCTGCCTGTCCCCTCCTTTAAAGGAACTGGAGTGGGCCGCAGGGTAGATTACTGCTGAAATCACGGCTTGTTCTTTCACTGTCGGCTACCAAGTGTGAACACACTTCAACTCTAAAAAGAGAAGAATAAAAAGGGAAAAGAGAATTAGAGAAGCAAAGCGTCTGAAACTATATACACACATATACTGTATGTAAACACAAGCCTCTGTTCTGTAGTACAATTAATTGTGACACTGTAAAAAGTAAACGATCTGAGTGGAGTAAATAAGGTGTTTTTTTTCTTTTTGTTTTCATTAAAAACAGCATCAGCGCTCAGTCTCTTCGCCGTCACGCCAGCATTCCGGATTCGTATTCCTGGATGCACAAACAGTGTGTAATTATCCCAGCCTCCCTGCTGTTCTTTCTCTCTCTCCCTTCATTCGGTCTCTGCATATCCCACACCGGAGAGACCAAGACCCAAGATGATTCTCTCTCTCTCTCTCTCTCTCTCTTGCTGTCGCTGTCACACAAGAGGAAAAGAGCTCCTCTCTTCATTACAGAAGGACCTGATCCAACTTGAAAGATGCAGCCATTATTCTTGACTGTCTGGACTCCCCCCCTCTTTTCCCTGTCACTGGCTTATTGTTTGGCCTCCTGGGGTTGCATTTTAAACCTGCACTGTCGCTCTAGCCCACAGAACGAGGGCTTCATCGACTACTCATAATGTCTGCATGCTGTTAGAGGAAATTCTGGAAGAAGAAAAAAATGTAAATAGTTTTATGCAAAAATAATGACGTTTGCTTAATATTGCAGAAGGAGTGATGCATGTATGTGTTTATAGTGCAGAGGTGTGATGCAAAAAAAAAAAAAATTGTTATGCCAAATACACTCAATAATAACAACAAAATTATGACATTTGCACATGAAAAAAAAAGTTATTTTTAAACATCTTGAAGATTACCTTAGCTTGAAGAAATAGTTGGATTGAAAAGATAGGATTTGATTAGTGGCCACATTTTTTATTATTATTATTATTCATTTTTTTAAGCATTATATGTCAGCTGTGGTCATTTCAAGTGAGTAAATGGAATAAGGCTATTCGGTTTTGTTCAGTCTATTTAATGCACATCTTGCTAATATTAGTGCAGTCGAATGTCTTTATGGTTATGATGTTGACTCTTTTTTTAGATATGTGTTTACTGGAACTATGAATGAGAACAAAATAACATTAGTTGAATATTTGGTAGAATTCACTATAGACATTTTTCAAAGGTGTAGTAATTATAATAATAAGATAACACTTAGTATAGGGACCGCTTCTCACTATTGATTAGTTATTCATTAGCATGCATATTACTAAAATATTGGCTGTTTATCAGTTGGCCTTTTTGCAGCAATTATGCATTTATTGAGGCAAAAGTTGTAATTAATAAAAAGCTTATTGTGAGAGTTGTACATTAAAATATAGTGTGACCAATATGTTACCCAAAACAAGTCGTAAGGATCCATTTTTATTTTATATTATTATTATTATATTTTTTTTTTTAAATTGAGGTTTATGCTTCATCTAAAAGCTTAATAAATAAGATTCTATTTATAGGACACTAGTTGCCGAGATGGAACTGTATAAATATCTGGAATCTGAGGGTGCAAACATTTTTGAGAAAATCAAATTTAAAGTTTTCCAAGTTCTTGGCAATGCATATTACTACTAAAAATTCAGTTTTGACATAATATTTACAAAATATCTTAATGGAAGATGTTGTTTACTTAACATCCTTATGATTTGTGGCATAAAAGAAAAATAGACAATTTTGACCCTGTATATACCTGTGCTTTGTATGATTGGTTTTGTGTTCCAAGTTCCATATAATAATCATAATGGTAGTCTATTTTAGTAGTCTTTTTGTTTCTTTTTTATAATTTCTATTATTATAATTACAATCATAATTAGTTCCATTCTTTTGATTTGTGTAAATGTTGCTGAATTTCCAATAACGTGCTTTCCAAGTAGGCTGCAGTACCGCCCATATTATTCTCCATTTGATTTATTTATTTATTTTTTTCCCTTCAGGACAGCAAGTGAGTGTTGCAGTTCATTTGAAACGATTGTCACTGGAATTGGTTTTGCAAGGCACTGAGAGAGTGATGGCCCCAGTCATTATGTCTCTGCCCGCTTAGCATGCTGGTAATTAGGGACGGAGAGAGAGGGAGAGCGAGCGAAAGAGAAAACGAGAGGAGAGGCTGCCACTCTGGTTCACAAGGGTGAAAGAGACTTTATTAAGAGTCAGAGACAGATCACAACTGCTAAGTGACCCACCAAGGTCAGGATCAAGGGCAGGCTTTGTAATTAGTATGCGTTTCTTGGAGGAAGGCTACAGTGCCATTGTTCTGCCACAATCAAATTAGCCCCTCCAATGTGGACCCTGTATCACGACCTCAGGGCCTGGACAGTTTCTTCTGACAGAATAGCAATGATATAAGAGAACATGTACTCTGGATCTGTAATCCAATGGCACTTCCAAATTTAAAATTGTATGTATTTATCTGCAGCTAGGGTATTATAGGGTATATTAGACTTAATAGACCAGTATTCCCTGATGGCCCCTTCATTGATACCAAGCCACAAATGTTCCAATTATCTAATATTACACCATGTCCTAACTCAACACAATGCAATAAAAATTGGAAGCAAGTTAGTTTGTCTGCCACATATCTACAAAACATAGCAAAGTCACTCACAAATCACAGCCTATCGGAAAATCATGTGGGCGGGCTCTCTGCAAGTGCACTGCTTTCTTACACTTAAAAAGAAGTGCATAATAATATAAGTGCATAATTAAATGAAACAAACAATTACATACTCAGTAACTGATTCAATCTTCATGGTTTTATTAATATATAGGCCTATATATACGTATAGTTCAAAATAAAAATTTTCTTGCTTTCATCAAGATATTTTCAAGATCAGGGGTAAATTATTCGTTGCATTTTTCTGCAATTGTATTCAAACTCAAATTAAACCATTTTAATATACAAAACACAATCGGCAATGCAATATTGCAGAAATAGAAACCATTCCAAAAATATAATTCCTTGTTGCTCATCATGTTTTGACGTGGCGACTTGTTCCAAAAATGGAAAAAGATACCTCAATATTATTTCTGCTTTCATTCTAACATCATTTTGTAGCAAGAAATCTAGTCACAAAATCATAATTTATGGAAATAAGCACAGTTGTCAGGGTCTTAAAATTGCTTCAGACTTTAGAGTTTTAAAGTAGTCATTATTACATTATTAAATAATCAGTAATATTAGTCAATTACTGTTAATCGGTGGTTCAATCTAACCTTTATAATATAAAGTCGCTATTTTTATTTTCTTCATGTACAAGAAGTATTTAGTGACTTTATAAAGTTCAGATTGAACCACTGATGGCAGATGTCGACAATGTTCCATACTTTTCGGGACCTTGACAGTGATATTTATTCGGCAGTCAATGGGACAGTCACCTCTGTTTATCTGAAATATCTTAAAATCCGTTCTGAAGACGAGAAGATCTTTTACGGGTTTGGAGCAACATAGGTGTAGTGTAAGTGATTAATAACAGCTGCAGTAACCCTTTAAGAAGACGCTTGAGTCTATTTATTTTCAGTTAAATGGATAGTTGTAGAGAAACTTTCTAGAAAGACCTAAGAGCAAATGTATTTATAAATGAAACCCAGATGAGATATTTAACAAAAGTGCTCAAACTAATTTGGGCTCTTTGTACGGTGGAATCTAAATACCACAGAAGCTCAAGTATGAAATATCACCCACAAACAAATTCTTTGTCATTTGGATGCATTTTAATGAGAAGTTACGGCTTACAGACACAAAAGACACAAGTTTAACAAAGCAAAATCTGAATCCAAGTACCACCTGAAACCTGCTTAAGGACCCCCTGGGGTACACGTATGCCTGGTTGGGAATCACTTGACTAGACTTTTTTGGTTTGTTCTTGCTCCACAAATTGTTGAATTGTTTCTGTTTTCATCGGTCATCGCTTTACTTTGTACTTTGTATCTGTTTACAGTCAATCTTGCACTTTTTATAAAGACCAGTGAGCTGGTATGTAAAACCATAACCTTTAAAAAAATACATAAAACAGAAGACTTTATCATATACAGAAGAAAAATGACATGTTACCGATTTAATTGAACTTTAAAGTAAAATGTATCTGTGGTTTGCAGTTCCCTGTTTTTGTTGCAACTTGTAGTGAAATTATTCAAACTTGATAGTTAGTAACCATCCTTGGTATGAGCGGGTGGCTCCTGAGAGAGAGGAAGACTAGTGCTAAAAGTGGTTTGCAGGGATTGGGGTTAGAGAAACATGGTTCAAGACAACTTTTCATAGGTAAGAATGCAGTGGTCATCTAAGAGATTTGAACCCTAAACCCATAAATTACTCCTTTACATTCTTGTTTTTGGTCTTCCTCTCTTTTTCATGGTAGACCACAATACGATATTTCATTGCAAGGGTTTCTGAACACACTTTCTGCATCTTCTGTGTCATAAACTATCACACTTCCAGATGAATTAGATACATCAGCTATGGCACAGTCGACACTGCAAATGGCAGGGAGATGAACCCAAGACGCCAGCAGCGTTACCGCAACCCTAGCGGCAGATACCCATCTTCACTGAGCCGCGTCCTCCCCTCACACACACACCCTACATTAAAATGCTCTGTTCTCTCCCTCCAGCATCCTTCCCATTAATTCTCTCCCTTTCAGCCACTTGCGTTTGTCTGATTTAACAAGATAAGATTTGAGAGCTGATGTTGGCTGTTCTTAATGTACCATAGGGTCCACAATGGGAGCTGCACCCCAGCTTCTGAGAGAGGCATAAATCGGCTATTCAGGGGGAACGGGGAAAAAAGAGAATTAGATATGCAGCATAAGAATTTTACAGCCCCGGTCTCAGAAATTGAAATAGTGGAGATTAATGTATCATACATTATACACTGTCCATCGAAATCAGCTCTAATATACTGAGCAGGCTTGCATAACAAGAATAAGACTTTCTAAGAAGTGCTCCTAAGGCCAGCCTGACCTCGGTAATTGATTCGGATCTCTACGCTCCTGTCGAGCAGTCTAACCAGAAAGCTCCTGAGGAAAAATAATCTCCTATTGTACAATTGTGATTTAGATCATTGCAGATAATTCAGTGCCAGTGACTGCAGATATGGGAGAATTTGAACTTAAAAGTAAAATCTTA
This sequence comes from Enteromius thamalakanensis, assembly GCA_032357475.1. Lineage (NCBI taxonomy): Eukaryota > Metazoa > Chordata > Actinopteri > Cypriniformes > Cyprinidae > Enteromius > Enteromius thamalakanensis. Next base: position 9,021,458 of record JAUCMT010000024.1, on the reverse strand, counting down.
TAGAACAGATGGAATATTTGAGTTAGGTTGCGCTGATAATTAGGTTATAGATCAGTGTCATCTTTTTTTATATGTTACTACACGTTCATGTGCATTTTTAAAATAGATACTTTTGGTATATTAATATATCATTGCTAGTTTGTAGCTAATTAGACCAGGTCTGCTTAGCATTTGTAATTGCATGTTTAATGAATTCACATAGTAGTGAATGCATTTAGTATGTATGCCATTCTGAACAGAAATAATACTGAGTTCAGAATCTTAATTAGAATTTCATTGGATTTGAGATGGCAAACAGTACGCAGAATTGCAATTGAATTTTAAGGTAGTAGAAAATAAAATTAACTCAAATTCAAAACAAAAACTTCAAATTAACTTTCTTTTTTTGTTGAAAAGCAAACTTTATCAAACATTGAAAGTTTTATAGATTTTGGACCATTTTAAAAAAACGTTTCCAATTACTATGGCCAGAATGCATGATCTGTGTTGAAGTCCTAATTATCTGTGAAATTCAGTTAATGTAAGTTTATGGGTAATTTTAAAGGAATTTAAATTAAAAAAAAAAAGTTATATAGATTGGCATTATTCATATTCATTGCATGCAATGAAAGTTAAAATTGAACAGTGAAGGTCTGTTGCACAAAATATGAATCCGGTCAGAGAGGACAACCCAAGCATCACATCTATAATCTCAGGGTTTTTTTGTGTTTTATAGTTACTCATCAAAATTAATAATTAACATAGCATAGCTCCACAGACTCTCTCTCCGCTGCTCCTTGTAACTGTTTGGCTGTTCGTCTGTCTGTCTCACTTTGTCTTTGTGTTGGTGATCACTGATTGGCCAACCTCTAGTTTTGATTGTCAACTCGCTTTGAAATCAGACAGCAGGCACATATCTGAGGGCATGATGCAGAATACAGAGGTTAAAAAGCTTACAGAAAAGCTTCAAGTTTCTAGCTTAATAAAAATAAATTCTGTGAGAAAATTAAAATGAATCACAAAGTCGGCTTCACAGTAATTTGCCAATATGTCTGATTTAATCTTTTATTCTTTTGTTTTACTCTTTTTGTTGCTTTTTGATCTTCAGAGATGGCTATCTAAATGATTCAGGACTATATTCTGATGTTCTGATGTCTGATGTCAATATGTTTACTACTCTAATAACCATTACTCCAGTCTTCAGTCACACAATTCTTCAGAAATCCGTCCCATATACTGATTTGGTGCTCAAGATTTGCTGATTTGGTTTTATAAATTAATTAGTTTGTATGATTGAATCTTAAATGACCTACATTTGTCCTGCGATTGGCATAAATTTACACTCTACAGTATATTCTAGTGATAACCGCCTTTTCCAGTTTGTTTGCAAATTATAAGGTTTTGCTTTCAATTGTATCTCCAGTTGAAGTAAATTTTGCAAGTAATTCATTAAAGATATTGTTGCATTATGATATCAAACTTTGTGTGGCTTTTAGGCTTCTTTTTTCTCTCTTTTTTTCTTTTTTTTTTCTCTGTAAAGCAAAAGTACCGTTGCACCATTATTGCTAATAACCTACTAGCTTACAGTACGTTTGTCGTGAATGGTTTATAAGTTATCATTAACAGTCGATTCCCCTTCAGACAAAGCAAATGGGGTTTCTTCTTCCGGGAACCCAACAATTGCTCTCAACTGTCATCCTGGCTATTGTTACATCATCGCTACCATTGTTACATTATTAATGCTACACCATTGCTAGCACTTTTAAATCCATTATGATTATTCCAACCACTCCACCATTTCCACTGTTGCTCACATTGAGGACATTACTTTTTTTTCTTACATTATTACATAAGTATCACCACCTTTACACCATTATCATTATAACACTTCTGGTACTATTGATGTGTTATCATATATTACGTCACAAAAGTATCCTGCTGTGTCTTTCTTATTAAGACTAATACCAAGCTTGTCAAATTGGACCTTTTAACATAATGTTCATATTTGTGAAATTTGTTAGGTTGGTAAGCATAACCGCCTTTATCCAGGATGAAAAGGAAATGAGAGTTTATGTAATGTTACAATGACACGGATAATCTCCTCCATAATTTCCCCCGTCGTTGGTCATATCTTGCACATGGTGCCTCAGAGATGAGGAGATAAAACTGCTTCATTTCTCTAGGTAAATGGAGGAGGGGTCCGCTTCATCTTCGGGCAAAGGGGGGCCGCGATCCTAGTGTCTTTGCCCCTCCTCTAACGCTGACAGTTACCGTTCTCACTCCTTTCCCTCACCTCCCCTCGAGCTTCCTTCTGTATCACACAAACAGTAGGAAACAGTTGATTTTCATTTGCTGTTGCCGGGCAATACGACGTTATGTCTTAACACTTGTAAATGAACACTCCTCCCTCTAATCTGTCACTTTAATGCGCCATAGATTTTGTTTCTGACGTTGCAATATCACATTCTTAATAACAATAATCAACTGCCTGTGTTGTTTTTTCCCGCAGAAATTAAATCCTGACACTGAGAGCAGGACTAATAAAAGATGTAGCTGGAGGAAAAAGGAATAAATAAATATGACGAATCACGGGGGCTGGGAATTTGTATTCAGATGCGAGAGACAATTACACAAAGAGTCAGAACGTATCAGGCTCTCTGCAGATCTGTAATAGCTGTGCTGCGGGCCTGCTTGTTTCCTGCTTTTAATGGACTGCGCTGGGTATGTTGTGGTGCAACTTACATTGTCCAGTACAGTCAAGTAAATGCACGCATGCACATGCAAGTCTGACAATTAAACAGTCTGGGGCAGGTTAACAACAGGTATAGGGTTTGGATAGGATTGCGTTTCTTCATGCGTTGTAATTAACAGTGAAATTAAAAGATGTGCAGTACAGTGTGGTTCAAAGGGCTGAAGATAATATTCAAAATTAATTAATAATAATGGAAAATTACTGTTTACTGTTGTGTGTATTGATTGGGTTTAAACTGCTGCTGTTTAAACTTTATTTTAAGGGGGAAATTGTTTAGTAATATAGTAGTTATTGAGATTAGCAATATATTTGGTTAGATGCTGCATTGTCTATCTTATCTGAAAGTGATGCTGACATGGCCATCACAGCCAATCAGAACATACTGGTGTTTACTGTAATGTATTTGCTGTATAATAAGATGGTTTTCTGTTTTTGGCTGCTCAGATGATTTGCCCATGGCATGCTGAAAGAAAATATACTGGATGAGCCAGATCATATTTGGTGTATTAGGTACATGTGGGGCAGAATTCTGGACTAAGTTCATTTTCTGCTTAGCTACATACTGTTTGTACCTGAATGTGTCTGATTAATAATAACAGTAATAGTCATAAGCAAAAAAATTAAATTAAATTAAATTAAATTAAACTTAGTCGCTTTATTTGATTGACTAAAATGGAAAATACATTTTATACATATTAAGTATTTATTTATAAAAACCTAACTCAGTTTGATACTTCATGTCATGCAAAAAAAAAAAAATAAATAACAAAGTATGTTTTCTTCTCCTCTCTCCCTAATATGCTCTCTTTTCCTCTCTGAACCAAATTGAACCAGTGGACAAATAGGTCCCAGTGCTTCTCGCATGTGACCACAAGCTCGGGCATGTCAGCTGCCTCTGCTCTCCTCTCTAGATGACAGATACATCAGGTCTGGGTTCAGCTGCAGGGCCTCAGGAGAGTGAGAGGAAGCCGCTCTCATCCTGGCCCAGTGTTGAAAAGTGTATTGTGGGGAGAGTTTCCAGCTCCACTGGGAACCGGCTGGTGGCTCTGCCCTGCGCTCTGGCCATGCGAGAAGCTGTTGTCTCAGACCTCTTTCAACCTCTCAAACTGAAAGCCCGAAACATTTTCCATTGTCCAGTAACATTTTGTTCGGCTTCTTCTTTGTGTCTGTTTCTTGTCTAGTCAGAGGACGGTGGTGTAAGAGGAACTCAGAAGGCAGAGGACGAGATTAAAAAGCGAATCCGGGCGATAACGCTCAGACTAGAAATCTAAGTCTTTGTTTTAGGTTTATTATGAGCGCAGATGAAACACATGCACGCACACGCTCACACATGCACGCTCATTGATAGAAGTACTGTATTTTTCATTATCAGACTCTGTATCATGCTGTGCCTCGCTCTGGTCTCAGTGTGTGTAGTTCAGGCCTGCATTATCTTGAGAGTAGATTTGCTCATATTTGCTGATGGCTTCTTTTTTAACAATGGTCCATCAGGCTGCTATCATCAAAGGTCCTGGTTTTAGGTTGAATGGCTGCATCTTGGGAGCACATTAGCCTGTGTGTGCATGACCTGGTTGTGTGGCTTTGATGTGCCTTTGTTCTCTGACCCATTTGAGTCTTGGCTGGGCTTGTGGTGTGCCTGTAAAATGAGGGTGGCAAAAAATCCATGGATCTGGGTGTAGCCATAGCCCCCTTTATGGCAACGTGTGGCACATTCTGTGCATGGAGGCAGACCATTATATTTTTTTTAAGTATTTAAATTGGATGCATATAAATATACTTCACTCTAGTTAACCCTACTTTAGTAAAAGCTTTATTTCAAAACAAACACAGTTGCTTTGCCATTTACCAAACTTTTTTAGTCCTTTTAACTAAATAAAACATGTTTTTTTTTAATCTCATATTATTTATAGCATTTCAAGAGAACACAATTTAGCCTGGTTGACATTTATTTAATATATAAATAAGTATGTGTACATTAGAATAAGTTGAGCAAATCTTAACACCTGAGTTACCTTAGTAAATTGTAAATGCATTGTTATTGTAAAGTTCTGGCAAAAGTTTGATATGCAAAAAGCTAACTAATAATAATAATAATAATATTTTGGCAGAAGACAAAAAGATTGTTGCTTAATGAAATATACAGCTATTAGTTAAAAAATCAACAGATATCTGATTTATTTATTTATTTTTTGTACAGTAAATTTAACGGGATATAATTATAAGGTTTGTAAGAACTAATCGTCATGTCAAAACATTCTCTCCACTTCAAAGTGAATATTATAGCTGTTAATTAAAATCCGCTCCATATAGCACAGAGCTTAGCATTGTTTCATTTGCATTGGTCTGTGATTAACTTCTTCAGGTACTGTAGTCTTAACGTTCAACATCAAATCTCCTCTCACTGTTGTGACATGCACTTTTTCTTATTCACTGCTTTGTTAACCTTGAGTTAGGTAGATTTTTAGCCTATTAAAAGTGTAGAAAATCAAACTTGCTTTTTTTCTATTCCTGTAGACAAGCTGTGTTCAAAAACACATTTTTTAAAAAATGAGGACAATTATGCATTTGTGCCTTTGACACCGAGCTAGATTTCAGCACAGACTACGGAGGGTAAATTGGCCTATTTCAAGCACGGATCTGACATGTTTGGAGTCAGATAATGTGCGTCAAGGAGTGAAGGCCCAAAGTGATTAAAGCTAGCCCAGACATAATTATGTCAAACTCTGCAGTTGTCCTAAGCCCTTTCTAGTTGAAAGAGATTCCTCTGAAATAACACCAGAGATGAGAAGGGGGAAATGAAGGTGAGAGAATGCAAGAAAAAGCGAAGGGAAAGGGTTTTGAAGTGGTTTGCCACATTACTAAAGTACCCTCTACTGACCCGTCTAATTCAGGTGAACAAGGCACCTGCTTTGAAAAATACTGTCGCCATTTTTATGCAATGCCACAATGCACAAGAAAAGGTCAACTGACATATTATATTTGTCTTAAGATAATAATCTCACTTCTGTAGTGGCACTTTTTTTCAGTCCATGAACCGCTTGTTTTGTGAATTCTGGTTTATTGGCTTAAAAGTTTGCTTAAGTTTAACTGGCTTAAAGGGTTTGGTCAGCCCAAAATGAAAATTCTGTCATTAATTACTCTCACTCATGTCGTTTCTAACCCGTAAGACCTTTGTTTATCTTTGGAGCACAAATTAACATATTTTTGATGAAATCAGCGAGCTATCGAACCCTCTATTGACAGCAATCATCACAAAACTGAATTTGAGCTACATGATGGTTTTACCAATGTATTTACGTTCCTGGACCTGGGAACATTTCAGTTGTGTTGCTGTCTATGGAGGGTCCAATAGCCCTATGATTTTTTTTTCAACATATCTTAATTTGTAGTGTGAAGATGAATGAAGGTCTAACGGGATTGGAACGACGTAAAGGTGAGTATTTCATTACAGAATTTTGATTCAGGGGTGACCTAACCCTTGAAGCTTTTCTAAACTAAAACATGCTATTTTTTTTTCTGAGCAGGGTGGACGTCAGATAAATCGTTCACACAGTATTTAATAGAACAGGTCACCCAAAAATTAAATGATTTCTGTCATAAACAGATTTTTCCTTTTTGGGATTTGTGTTGGAACAGCAAAACTTTCACTCAACTCGTTTATGTAACTGCTATTTATGAACTAAATGACTCAATCAATGACTTAATAATAATCCACTCAGATATTTCGCCAAAATGTGTCAGAATTCAAAAATGGATCCATTAGTTGGGCACATTTGTTTGAAAATGAGTTTAGCCAAGCTGATAATGGAGTGCTGGCCATAATCTTTCATCGGTCTCTTTCTTACAATCTGATTTCCATATAAAAAAGGGATGACGAGGCATAAGGGTCAGCCTCATTTGAGACTGAGATGCATTTAATCACGCACCCGTGTGTCCAAGCGCAGGTTTATTACAGCACACACAAACAAATTAACAAGGCAACTCTATCACAAGCTATTTCAAAACCACTCCTCGCACCTAGCATTTTATTACCCCATTTGGCATGTCAAGATCTGTGGGAACAGAGAACATAATCAAGCATTACCTGTATTTATGACGCTGTGATGTAAGGGTGAATAAGCCATCAATCAATTTACGAAAGAGGCTGTTATTTTCAATTAGCAAGGGATCAGATTCGAATGAACAGCTATATTCCATGCCAATGCGGGGAACTTGCAGAAAAAGGATGTTGTGATGGTCTTTTCCTGAACAAATGAATAGAGAGCTCTTATCACCGGCAAGCCTCTATAAAGCAGCTAAATGAATAATCATCTGTGAGTTAGAGAGAGGGTCCCTTTTTAACAAGCTCAATTTGAACCCCGTAACACTGGCAGGCTGTAAGAAATGGAAGGATGATGGAGGTAAAGAGAATAGTAAGATGGACTTGAGCAGTATTTTAGACTGCTGAACATTACAGTAAATTACATTTCTGGAGTCCTCTTCTTGTTGTTGCTTGTCTCTTCTTTTAAGGTTGTGAATCTTTTTATTTTATTTTTTTTTGAATGTGACTCCTATGATACACATGTATGTAGCTAATTAGAATGTCTAGGTCTTGTAACTTTCCATAGAAATAGGAAAAATAAATAAAGAATATGATGAGTCACCAAACAATCTCTGGTCTCCACTGTATCCACCACTGAACAAAAATACTTATCTCAGAATTGGGACTTTTTTTTTCTCTGAAGCTCAAAATTCTGATTGTTTTTTGACATAAACTCGCAGTTATAAGTCAGTATTGTGTGATATAATCTTACAGTTTTGAGAAAGAAGGCCAGATCTGACTTTTTCTTAGATTTGCAAGTTTATAAATTTTTTGCTATTGAAATTTATATCCCACAAATCTGATAAAAATAATTAAAAAAGTCAGAACTGTGAGATAAAAACCTCTCAATTACCATTTTTATTATTATTATTATTATTGTTATTATTATTTGTTTATTTTAATTTTTTTTGTGTGTGGGTGGTGGAAACAGACCTCCATACCTTTGACTTCATAGTACAGAAATGCTGTCAACAGGCATCATCAGCTGTTTGGTTCCCATGCACCCCACAATTCACCAAATATCCTATATAATATTCTTTTCAGCAGAAGAAAGAAACAACCAGAGAAACAAAAAAAAAAACCCATACTGCATCGTATTATAAATGTATTAAATTAAAAATGTATTGAGTATGCATATTTTATATTTCATTATATATAATTTATTGTAAACAGTTTATAATAGAAGATTTGTGTTGAGTGTTTTAAAAACCCATCAAATCAAGTCAGTATAACCAATAAAGAGGAGGAATAATATAAAGGGATTAACTAATTATGATGTTTAATTGTGATTATTAATTAATTATGATATATTTATTTCTATTACTATTTATTATTTAAATTATTTTGTTGTGGGTTTTCCAGTAAGAACACACAAGAGTATTTTAACCATTTTTACTTGATGGTTACATCACTTCAGTCATTAAATATTTAGCATCTAAATCTTTAATATATTTATTTATTTTTTCAAACTCTCTTCAAACATTCTTATTTGACTTTGACCCATATGTAGTGTTTATCATTTACATATACCGTCTAATTTATATGGTCCTCCAAGATACTTAAAAGGAAACAGCTTTATAAGTAGCTTTTTAAATAGCATTTTTTGGCTATTGTGATCTGCAGTTACCATGAGCATTTGAAGGAGAATCTTTAGTCTGCATGAAGATCTAGCTCTTTATGTGTCCACGGAATCAGTTTATGGGCCTCTACAAAGAAATAGAGTCTGTTAACTTGCCTGTGTGAATATATGCCACCAGCACATATACGCCAGCTGTTTTTGTGAGGCAGTAGCCTGGCCAGGCATTTGAGAGCTGGGGAGGGTCTCATTGCATGGTTCCCAGGCGGCGGTGGCGGTCATATTGCAGAAGACTCTGGCCGAGCAGCTCTCATATCCGACTGTTTGTTCTTGGGTAGGCTCTCGGTCCACACTGATTAGCCATCTGGAAATGGTTTGGTGCCATCTTCTATAAAAATCATACCCCTTTATGAGCATGACCTCAGGCTCATCATCACTCATGTACTGTATGGCCATAATAAGAATATGATACGCAGAGCTCATGCCACATCGTGATGTCTTCTGATGGCATCTCCCTCATGGCTGCAAATACTCAGTGCCAGGCCCTGATTGAGTTCAGTGTTTACAGAAACCGTCAACTTATACCTCGGTCTCACAAGATTTATTATTTTTTTTTATGTGTCACAGACTAGATCATCTCTTAAATGCTTTTCTTGTTTGACTTTCCGTCCTGTAAAAGTTTACCCAGTAATCCTTTGAGTTATCTGAACCTTTTCTTCACTTTCTTTGATGTGGATTGTTTTTAGGGGGACTTAAAAGAAGTCACTCACTTTAGTGTACACTTTGAGACGAGGTTTATTAAAACAACATATATATTTCATTGGATTCCCTCACTCGCCCAAGAGAGGCTGACGCTCGTATTTACCTTTATGAAGATTAGAAGAAGACATCAATGCCTTCGCTCGGCTTTGGAGTTGTTTGTTTCCTGTATTGGTGAAGAGCACTTTGAAGAAACGGCGGTTGGAAGTGTCTGTCTGTCATTAGTTGTTTTTACATCCCCGTTTGTAATTCTTTATTGTTAGGGTAATATTATTATATGCTTATTTTTCCTGCATCGACTTTATGAGTTTTCTCTTCTCTGTTCAGGAAGTAAGTAATTCATAGGGGCCTTTCAAAAAGTCCATCGAAGGTTTATGTCAGCACTCGGCCAGTTATTGGCTGTAGTTTTCTAATCTTCTTTGTTCTTGTCTAATATTCATTGCCACAAAATTGTGCGGGTGAAATATTAGCCAATGCTTCAGTCACATTATGGCAAAATCAACTTAAGCTCCTTTAAAGAATTTATGAAATTTTAATAAGCAGTGTCACATTTAAACTAATCATACACAGAAAAGCCGCCCACAAAGCCTGCCGTGTTTAGTTTCGAAATCCTCATGTTAATTGCACACCTAAAGCCACTATGAAATATTGTATCTTCCTACTAGAATGTTATTGTTGCTGTTTGTTATGTGCATTATGTAAACTAAGCAATATGCCAGCAATCGTCTGCATAGCTTGACAATATTGAAACAATTGTACCTAAATTTCCGGACTAATAAAAAACAGATTACAGTGCGTCGGCACATGGAGATCCGTGTTAAATCATTATGGTCTCAAACGCTAGGTCATGCTGATTTCCATAATGCATAATCTCGCCACATGTCGGCCTGTGGCTTCTATCGAGGGAGGACACTGGCTCATGCGTGTCCTTCCCCACCCCCTAATGAAGCAGCGCTCCGTCTGGGCCTCTTATGAGAAACAGCGGCTCCGGCCACCATGCTTTTTCTCGTCTGTCTAGATTACCAAGATCACAATCTCTACATGCAGCCAATTACATACATGGAAATTGAATAGATGAAGAACTGAGCAAAGCAGGAATTGGCTTCCTAGAGAAAAAAGGGTGGCAAAAGATGGGGGTCTGTCCTTGTTTCGCTCTCTTTTCTTCCACCTGTCTCCTCCCGTTTGTCTTTTTACTTGGTGACAATGTGGGCGAATTCTGTGCAGAAGTGAGTATCGCTATGCACTACTGACACCAATAGAATAGCACTTTAAGGGAGCACCGTAGGGTTTTAGTGTCTCATGTGTGTGGTCGTTTGGATCATCACACTTTGTCAAAAATGGTTTGGTGATGATGAAACGGTTCAGAAATGTTAGCAAAGAAAATGTTA